>JAURVB010013239.1:0-112769 GCA_033002965.1 Piper betle | reverse complement strand
TATATATATAACAACAGTGGAAAACATAGCAAAACATGATATTTTCTTGCAACATTTCCATTTTATTCATTTTGATCTTCTTAGCCGAGTCTGGACTCGGTTGTTCAACATGTTCAATTCTATTCACAAATTTTAATCAAATGCAAAATGTTTCATCAAATTCACTCATCATCTCCTCCAATAAAAACTCATAACAATCATTTCTCATCATTCACAGCAATTCATCATTCACAATATCAATTCCATTTGGTAGGTACATATGTGTATCGTACATCGCTGCTCATCCGCAATCCTGACAGTGCTCAATCCTCATGATTCTCACTTACATAAATAGTAGAAAAAAGTTAGTAACGGGTGTTACTGGTCCAGAAATAACTAATAAAAAGAAATCATTCTTATACTTTTCATATAAGCTCTCATAAGGTCCATAATTATGAGCCATTGGCCTCAGCTTGACATCATCCTATTCTATCTCATCTCATTCTTTATCATCTTCAAAATTATCCCTTGCACAAGAAAAATCAATTTCTATTCTTTTAGCCTTCTACATCCTCTGTATCACTCCTAACCCTCAGCATAGAGGCTGACTACTCTCAGGCATGCGCCTTCTGTACCCTTTGAAACAACTATATAGACATGTGTTGCATTGCAGTACTCGTAAACCTCTACAATTCTCTAGGTTTGAGGAATTCAAAGGTAGAGTTATCAGGATCCTTCGGGAATGAAACAACCCGCTCACCAATCCAAAGCCTGCTTTGACTAACACACACTTATAGGACGGTTATCGGTTTTCCCTTTTCTCGCATCTCACTAAAAACTCAAGAAAACTATATGTACATTGGCTTGGGTAGAGATTGTAATATAATATGGGGTTGTAGGTGTAACACCCTGATTTTGGTTCACTTAAGAACTGAATCAGAAATGTTGCGATCGAGTCGAGTCATGTTTAAAGTTGTCGGTCGGTACGACTCAATTAATAAAATAACTCGAAAAACCTTCTTGGTGTCATGAGAATAGTATACACCATTAAATACATGTCAAAACACATCGAATATAAATAAAAGTAAGAAAGTAAATAACTGCATTGAGCTCAAGTGTGTGTAACTATTACGAGTCGTCCCACCAAAGTCAACTCAAGATTGTAAGACCTACATATATTATATGAAAAATGTCAGTAACAAATGTTATTGGTCCGAAAAATAACTAACACAAACTAGCAAATGGGTATTCCATTACCCACGAAAACTTATGAAACTTCAAAATTGCCTCACACTATGCAGTAAGCAAACATACATAAGCAAGTGCAGGCTTGCATGCGTGGATCATAATCATATTCATATATACATAAAACGCTTACACCTCACATCTTCCATATCACCTGCAATGGCACTCGAGTGGCAAAAAGGACAGTTAAGTTAGTGCCACAAATTTTAGAAATGTGTTACGTTATGCAGTACGCTCGTACACCGCACTACCTCAGGGTTTGAAGGACCATTAGTGCGATTTATACATATCTCCATACCGTTCACTCTCTTATTTGTGAAATCCGTAAAAATATGCATACTTATATAATAGGCTTAAGGAGGAGGCTTGTATCATAAATTTCTGGAGCTTAAGTTTGAAAACCAACAAGGGATCTCATCCTTATAATTTTATTAAACCTACGAAGAAAACATGCCTAAATAGCCCGACATCGGAGGGATCCGATAAAACTCCACTGATGTCGTCCTACGTATAAAATGTGATCAAACTCTACATGCAAGGAGTCAAGCAGTGAAAGAGAGAGAGAAGTCCTACAAACCTGTGATCTAAGCTCCAAGCGTATCTGCGCATCTATGTCGAGCTCGAACACCGGAACTTACATCAGAGTCCACTATTAAGTAAAATACTAGCATCCTTATATAATGCATGTTCATGGTGTGTACTCATATTATTAATACATCCTAATAAAAAGACTATACTAAATAAACATACCGCTAAACACACAACACGTAAATCAAGACATAATAAAGAGAATAACTAATAACTAATAATAAATAAATACATACATACAATCATGAATAAAGAGATAGATAATAAATACATAAAAACAATCAATAATCTAATCATAAAATAATAATATCATATACTATAGACATAAATGGCTAAACACGAGTAAATATTATATATAATCGTGTTAGTAATCATACAAACAATTAAATAAATAAATACATAATCATTCTATAAATAAATAAGTAAATAAAAATTATTTATTTTTAATTAATCATGACTAATAATAATATCATAGTCATCACTACAGAATATGTACTGAAATACAATTAAATAATAACATACACTCAATGAACAAGTAAATAAATATATACAATTTAGTAAAAAAATAAAAGATTAATATTAATAAGTAAATATAATAATAATAATAATAATAACAAATAATCTTGTAAACATACATCATATACGATAAACAAATAAATAAAAATAAATGAATAAAAATAAATAATAATAATAAATAATAATAATAATAATAAATAATAGACAAATAAATAAATAAATAAATACACTTATAATGTCAAATTATGCTACATAATGTAAATATGTATATAAACTAATGTATGGGTTTTCAAATTACCGAAAATGGTTGAAAAATGACTAAAATCAGGCTGAAATGGTGAATTGAGACAACCCGTGCGAGTTAATCGAGTCAACACAGCCACATCATGCACAGTGCTAACAAGGTAGCTGGATGCAGACATGGGCTCGGGCATGACCATGGACACAAACAATACTCGAATAATCAGACACGAATGCGAGTAGGCTAACGCGGTCACAGGCAGGCGAACGGCAAACTAGGCAAACAAGTCGGGAGGAGGGCCGCAAGTTCTCGTCTCCGAAAAATGCCGACTGTGGCAGGGCAGAGGCTCTCGTTGGTTGTGCTCGAAAGAGGGTAGGATGGGGAACATGATGGTGGTGATGGTCGGAGGAGTCCGGCCACGAGCTAGCCGAAAAATAGTAAGAAAGGGGCGGATCGCCACCGGGTACGGGGACGTCGCTGGTCGCAATCGCGGCTGTGGTGGTGGACGGTGTTGGTCCCAAACCGTAGATCTCAGTGAGGGGAAGCCGTTGTGCTGGTCGGCTTCGCTGGAGGACACTCACCGGCGCCGGAAAACGGCCCGAACGGGTGGCGATGGTGGCAAAAACCGAGCACAAAAACATTGTCACCAGCGGCAACTAAGGCAATGCCGGTAGCGATCGTGGGTATGAAATGATAGCTGATCTCAAGGTAGTCACCGTCGTACCAATCCAGTGGCCGCAGGCAAAGGGGAGATTTGCTGGCGGCGAGTCAAAGTGGTGGCGGTGCTATGGGTGTAAAACTCTAAAAATATAGGCCAAAACCTCGGAAAATCTATATGTGAAGCTAGGGTTGAGTGCGCAGACCAGATCTTACCACGTGGCATGATCTGGACGTCCAACAACTTGTCTTAGTGGGACCCACCTATTGGTATATGCAATATACATATGGACGGAAAGCTCGGATCGAGACCGTCCAAAGTCAAAATTGACTTGAGTCTTAAAAGTGACTCTATAGGCAGGAATTAAGGCAAGAAGGTTACATGGGCCTCGAAACCCTAAACTCAATCGAGCTTGGCCCATGAGCACAATCCGATTGTCCGAAATCCATATGATGCATGCAATGAGAAACCCTGAAAATCTCAAATAGATACTAATGATGCAATGGCTTAGATCTAGGCCTAAAATCCTAACTAACTCTGAAATCTGACAAAGCTCGCTAGCTCCATAATAATTTGGCTAGATGGACTACACGTGATCGAATCATCTAACAAAACATGCCATATATGCTTAAATCATCTGTTTGGACTAACCATGCATGCTCGAATCATCTCCTTGGACTGAACATGCATGCTCGAGTCATCTCGCTAGATTAACTCATAGGGTCACTACTAACTATGGAGACTGAAACGCAATGACCTTGGCGAGAAAAACCTAGGTTCACCCCTAAGGGTCTACTGGGTGGTCAAGCAGGTACTCTAAAGTACTGCAAGGTACTAGTCTAAGCTACATCAGGAAAACTATCTCGATATGGATATGTGGCCAAACATCTATCCATGTCTCCCTGATCCTCATTGTAACGACCCGCCATGTTTCACGATATTGTGGGCCTTGTTGGCTAGGTGTTACTTAAAATTGAACAAAACCAACCCTATAACGACCAGTCCTAAACCCTATAACGACCAGTCCTAACTGGACTAGGTGTTACTTAAAAGGTTACATGAATAATATGAAAGCAAATAAGTCTAGCATTTCTAACTCAAAAGAACTTATGTTTCAAATGACAATGTATGAAATAATTATCCCACAGTCTTGGACCATTTCCCATAGCCACATTTATAACACAAGAAAAATAAAAGAGAAGTCTGCTTATTATCGGCTCACCACCTGAGTTGGTACAAGAACCACCCTATCATCTCTTAGTCCTTAGTTCCAGCTGCTAACCTAAGGAGGCAATTTCGCGTTAGTTATTAAACATTAAGCCGTATAATTGAATAAAACAAGTCCACAAACTCCCTATCATTATCTATAATATTGGCTGTTGTGACCATTCCAACATATCCATTTATTAGTTGATGGTTCAGTCCACCATGTCCATTAGTTGGCTAATGCATCAATCCACCATGTCCATCTATTGGTGGATGGGTCAGTCCACCATGTCTATCTATTGGCTGATGGGTCAGTCCATCATGTCTATTACCGGCTGGTGAGTCCAATCCGTCATGTCTGTTATCGGCTGGTGAGTCCAATCCACCATGTCCGTAATTGGCTGGCCAGTCCTGTAAAACCCGTGACTCGAGTCAGGGTTTTATGTTACCGAACCAGTCGGTTCAACCGTTGGTTCGAGTCGAGTCAGTTTCATGAAACCGTGTGCTGCGTCGAGGCCAGCCATGAGTTATGAGCGATGAGAGTCAGGTGTACCTGAATATATGATGATAACGTCGAGAAGATGGTGAGATATGAGTTATCAGAATATATGAAAGTATGCAGTATTTTTTCTTTTATATGTTTGATGGGAGAAATAGTTTTAGGCCGAATAACGTGTTAGGACGCGTTGGATTATATTCGGGTGGGTTATTAGTTATAGAGCATGCCATTTGGATGTTGTTGTGTTTGTTTTATTTTATGGAATTTTTCCATATTTTTCTAGATTTTTTTAGAATTTATTATGAACTAGTTATTATTTTGACTCGAGTATGAAGCGAGTCAATACTTATTTACGAAACTGCCATTGAGGGTATTCTTCTCCCACCCAACACTTACCCTCCCTAAACGCTCACCATGTGTGCTGCCGCAGCCGCCGCCGACGCCGCGCTGCCGCCGAACGACGCCCCTCTGCCTTACCGTGCCGTCGCCATGCCGCCACGACCAACCCTGGCCACCGATCGCTTGCCAGCGCGCCGCTGCGACACCACGAGGCCGCCTCGACCATCGCCACTGGGCCGGATTCCGCCGCCGTTCGGTCGCTGTCGCCGCCACTGTGACCACCAGTCTCACCCCCTCGCCATCACCAACATTTCCCCCATCATCCCGACCACCGTCGAGGCCGGCCGCAGTCCCGATCGGAGCACGCCGCCGCCGCCACCCATTTTCGACGCCGCCGTCGACGGCCATCGCCGCCTCGGCTACCCTATTTGACACCACCATTGGACCAAGCTCGTTGAGATGGTGCCGATAGACCCCCTGATTGCCACGTCCCGAATCATCGCCGGAAAACCGTTGGAATCCGCTGAAAAACTGCTTACACTCGCCGAAAAACCGCCCGAACCGCCGGAAAATTGGATTCGTGGGAAATTTGTCGGATCATCTACCGAACGCACCCGGTCCAATCTGATTGGACTTCGGACACCGCTAGGGGTCGAATTCGAGTTTCGAGCCACGAAACAGAAACCCTAGCCGTCGTCGATTTTCGACGATGCGAGGTATAATTTATTTTAATTTAATTATTTAAAAATATTGATTATTAGAATTGCATGCTAGGATTTGTGTGTGTCATAAATATATATATATTTTTAATGTAGGTTTGATTAAGATTAGAAATATGAAATTGTTTGATTGAGTGGTGTTAAAAATGGAGGCTAAGAAACTAATTAGGGTAACTAGGTAATGATCATGATCTAATGCAAACTAGCCTAAGTAGACTTGTGAGAATTGATATAGGTTGATGTGTGTTGATTGATGCGTGACTGTGTTGATTGTGTGTGCATGCTATAGGATGTGTGATTCATCATGCGGGCGTTAGTTTTTAGCTTGATTGTGTAGGTACGGTGTAGGAGCTCACCGCCTAGGCACGTGGACCCGTTTGGAGCTTCTACCAGGTCCGTTTAGGACTCTGTTCTCTATTTTTACGCTACTCTATTGTATATTTGATTTATCATTTGCAGGACGAGTTAAGTGGCGTTTTATAGAATCCCACTTAACTCAGGCCATTTAGCCAACAATTTTTCGGATTAATAACCCTCGAGGATGAGATCCCTCGAGTTTGTTTTCGAACTTCAGATCCAGCTCACGTTGCCTTCGGGCCTATTGTATAAATCCCAACCCAGACCTATATATATGTATAGTTTTCGCATTTTTGTGAGAGATTGAATGAGGGAGATCTGACTACCGTGCTACGCGAGCGGGCACGTGTGTGTCGATAGTGGGCTCTGGAATGGTGTGCGGGCCGTTTCATTCCCGAGGGATCCTGACAACTACACCTTTGAGTTCCTCAAACCCGGAGAAGTGTGGAGGTTCACGGGTACTACATTGCAGTGCATGTCTAGACTTGTGGTTTCAAAGGGTACAAAAGGCGACTGCGTGAGAGTACTCGGCCTTCGTGCTCAAGGCCAGGAGTAATATGGAAGGTGCAGAGGGCAGAAAGAAATGAGATTTGATGTGAGAAGCGATAGAGAAATGACCAAGGTATGAGAATGAGAAAGAAAGGGGACACTGTCGACCCGAGGGCGACGGCTCCCGTATGTGCCCTGATGAGAGTTCTTGAGGAAGTATATGGTTTTGATTCAACAGGAGAGTTTGCTCTCCTGTGCCAGATTGATATTAGTTATTTTCCGAGCCGGTAACACTCGTTACTGACGGTTTTCTATATATATGTAGGTGAGAAATGCGAGGGATGAAAGCTGTCGGGACTGCGGAGGAGCAGCACGGAACCGCGTACACATGTACCTGCCGTGTGTAATCTATAATGACGGTGTGTTATTGCTACGTGAATGATAATTTTGATGTGTTTGTTTAGATAAATTGCTTGATATGAAATGAATGGATAAATGTGAATGAGTAATGAGTTTGGAGTTCAGGCTCGGTTCAATTGGGATGAAGGAGATAATGATGAATGCTACGGTAGATTATCATGTTTTATCGTATTTTGATAAAATATTTATATACCCTTGTTGTGGATAAAATTTTTAATTAAAAATTTCTTGCCATTGCATGGTTTTGTTTTGCTTGCACATCATAGCATGCATGTAGTACTATGTTAGAACCCACGCATCCCATCCATGCATTTCATGTTTGCATCTCCATTGAGACGCCGAGGGCAAATCCAGGTCGGCTTAACCGAACCCAGTAGATTAGCGAACGGTTCGGTCACCGGTGACATTTCCGGGTCGGTTCACGGGTGAGCCGAAACTGGGTGTTACAACAGTGGTATCAGAGCCAACTCTTGGCATATGTTCTCTGAGAGTCAACTCTTGGCATATGTTCTCTGATACCAATAGTGGTATCAGGGCTAACCCTTGGTTGATTAGGATGGTAGATGTGTTACAGGTTACATGTGTGCCGAAGCTGCTCCAAGCTGTTCCGATAGGTATTTTTCTGTTTTAATGTTTTTGATTGTAGATTTCCTTACAAATCGGTAGTGTGACAGGCGAGTAGACTAGAGCAGGAACTACTAGCAGGATGGTGACATAGACCCGCCAGAAGCAGATCAGGACCCCATCGCCTCCAGTAGCCAGATAGGACAATCCTAGCCCTGTTCACAGTGACGCTGCCTCCAGTCAACCTAGGACTGCCATGCCACCAGTAGAGGTCAGTGTGCCAGTTTCAGCTAGCCGACGTGGTGAGAGCCATCATCGAGACAGTCGCCGTGATCGAGATAGTCATCGAGATCGAGATAGTCGTCGGGATCGAGATAGTCGCCGGGACTGAGACAATGCTCGTGACAGTTACTGCACCAGAAGTAGTCGACAGGAGAGAGACGCGGCGATCACCAGGTTGGCGGAGGCTCAGATACAAATGTTGCAAAGTCAGGAAGAATTTAGGAGACAAATGCAGCAAGGCTAAGAGGAATTCAGGAGAGAACTCAGGTAGATAGCTTTTTCTGTGGCCAGAACTGAGAAGAGACCAGCAGTAGGTGAAGAGGCACGGGGAGAGCCAGTAGTTTCCATGGACCCGCTGCCGCCGCCTCCTCCTCCACCGCTACAACAGAGGACTACTCCAACGACAGTTCCCCTATTTGCCCCACTTCAGTAGGGATGAGACCGGACATCAGTGGAACCGCAGCAGTAGGTAGCAGGCAGACTACAGGCAGAAGTGGAGCTACAAGATTTGACAGTGTACCAGCAGGTACGGGACCACAATTTCCTCGATATGAGCAAGGAGCAGGATCAAACAGATCAGTGGATACGAGGAAATTAGGACTGTGGCAGTACGAAAAGTTCGTGAAGAATGGTGGACGACCTTTCTTTGGAAAGCTGGATGCGGAAGAGGCATTCTTGTGGATATCGTCAGCCATAGGTGTGTTTGACACGATGGCATGCCCCATGGAGCACTGAGTGCGCATCATCATAGGAGCATTTCAGGACGAAGCCAGGATATGGTGGAGTTTGGTTCAGAATTCTGTATTGGCCCATCGTCAGCCCCAAGACATCACATGGGAGGAATTTAGGGCGGAATTCGATGAAAAGTATTTCCCGCCAAACGTCAGGATGAGAAAGGAATGGGAATTCCAGACGTTGAGGCAGGGACCCATGACGGTGGTACAATACGAGACTAGGTTTAGAGCTCTAGAGAGATTTGCACCAGACTTGGTGTTCACCGAAGAAAGAAGGATAGGGCATTTTTACGAGGGCCTCCATCACGAGATTAGGATGGCCTATTTGGATAAGAAGTTTGCTACTTTTGGTGATGTTGTGAGAGCTGCAAGCGAGGTAGAACAAGTTATACCGGCTAGACCTCCCCAGGATGTTGACCAGAGGCAGCAACATTCGAGACCGTATCAGTTAGAGCAGGGAGAATAGCAGAGACATCGGTCAGATGCACCACTTGCCATGAGGGCTATGGATGCCCAAGTTCAGGGCTACAGAGCACCCTTTTGTCAGAATTGTTGACGTCGTCATGGAGGTGAGTGCAGAGCAGGCACATATGCATGCTACAGATGCGGTCAGCGAGGACATAGAGCTGCAGAGTGTAGTGTAGGCACAGACATATGCTATAGTTGCGGTCAACCAGGGCATAGAGTTGCAACTTGTCCAACTGGCCAGACCCAACAGGTGACACTCCCAGCACCTCCACAGAGACTTGCACTCTGAGCTCCCCAGCAACAACCACAGCAGAGAGGCCAGCATGGTCTAGGTCAAGGCCAAAGAGGCAGAGACCAACAACCACTGAGACAGCAGTAGAGAGGGCTTGTAGCTAGCATGACAGGACAAGAACAGCAGGCCTTGGATCAGAGAGGAATCCAAACAACACCACCACGAGGACTGTCCATTTCGGTACCACCTTGGGCAGCAGGGATGGACATAGCCACGATTGCTAAAGCACTGGAGGATACGACAAACGTGATAGGTACGCACGCGTCTCACCTCGGATTTCACATTTAGTAGATAGCTACCAGAGTGAAACCTCCTTAATCTAAAATTTTGAGGATGAAATTTTTATAAGGAGGGAAGGTTGTAAAACCCGTGACTCGAGTCAGGGTTTTATGTTACCGAACCAGTCGGTTCAACCGTTGGTTCGAGTCGAGTCCAGTAATGGAACCACGCACACATGTACCTGCCGCGTGTAATCTATAATGACGGTGTGTTATTGCTACGTGAATGATAATTTTGATGTGTTTGTTTAGATAAATTGCTTGATATGAAATGAATGGATAAATGTGAATGAGTAGTCAGTTTGGAGTTCAGGCTCGGTTCAATTGGGACAAAGGAGATAATGATGAATGCTACGGTAGATTATCATGTTTCATCATATTTTGATAAAATATTTATATACCCTTGTTGTGGATAAAATTTTTAATTAAAAATTTCTTGCCATTGCATGGTTTTGTTTTGCTTGCACATCATAGCATGCATGTAGGACTATGTTAGAACCCACGCATCCCATTCATGCATTTCATGTTTGCATCTCCATCTTGAGACGCCGAAGGCAGATCCGGGTCGGCTTAACCGAACTCAGTAGATTAGCGAACGGTTCAATAGCCGGTGACATTTCCGGGTCGGTTCACGGGTGAGCCGAAACGGGGTGTTACAAGTCCAATCTGCCATGTCTAATTTATTGGCTGATGGGTCAGTCCATCATGTCCATTACCGGCTGGCGAGTCCAATCCACCATGTCCATTATCAGCTGGTGAGTCCAATCCACCATGTCCATAAGTGGTTGGCAAGTCCAATCCGCCATGTCCAATTTATTGTATTATGGTAGTCAGGTCCATTCTGACATGTCCATTATTGGATTATGAACGGCGTAGTCCGTGTCAGACTGAGTCAATTCGTTGACCTAAGTTGCACTCGGTGCATGGTGGTCGATCTGGGCTCGGGCTGCCCAGGTTGTCCACAAGGGAAAATACAACATTTTAAATAATTATATGGAACTGGATATTTCGAACTCGTAGTTGTGACCAATGATCCTAATCTGAACGAGGACATATAATTATACATAAATCTAATTTTATTCAAGTAGAAATGCATAGAACTAAATGACTAATATATATATCACTATTAAATTTCAACAATATTAAATATTAAACTATTCATGTGATATAATCATTTAAATCCTACTTTACATTAATTATCTAGATCATAATTAACACTTAACAAATAATAAAATAATTATTAATTTATAAACAAATATCTAATTACCATTATTAGTATTTTTTCCTTTAAGACGATAATTACTTAACTACAATCTTGATAATTTAGTTTCGGTTTTAAATCTTTAATCGCTATCATTATTAATAGCAATTTAGTTAAATAAGTTGTACGATTAAATTATTTAAAATAATTTATATTATTCTAATTTTAAAAAATTATTAATACAATTATTTTAAATTATTCGACTCAATAAAATTTCGAACTTTATTTATTTTCATTATGCTATTTAGGTTCGACGCTAGTGATTGCTACCCGACTATAGTTTAATAACCCATTTTCTATATCACTGACTCGTTATTAAAATAATAACTTTATTTACCTAATATTAAATTTAATATGGTAAAGGTAAAATATTTATTTTATTAATTAGTTATCACTGTCCGATTTAATTTAATCGCTTGTTATGTGCCATTAATTATCTACGGTTTATCATTACCGTATTTTTATTACTTATGTATTACTTATGTCCATGTCGATTTCGTCAAATAATTAATTAGTTTATTATCTTTAACCCATAACCCATTAGAATAATTATTTTTAATGATTTATTTCAAGTTAGTTTTATTTTTAACTGGAGTTGGTATCGAGTCAACCCATATTTACAAAACTGCCATCTTCTTCTTCTTTTTCTTCTTCCCCAAGGCCATCTTCTCTTCTCCTACCTTCTTCTTTGCACCTGACCAGACCTTGGCACCACCACTAGTCATGTCCTTCTTCAATTCCCTAGCAACCCAATTGAACAACTATATAAACATCCCAACAAGACATCAACAACAACATAAAAACAGGCAAAGATGAAGCCTAATGTCCATGTTTTATAGCAGCTATCCAAGGCGACGTCCAGCACCAAACCAGGCTTGATATCTTCCTCTTCAACCCAAAACTAGACCACGTCCTTTACTCCCTTCCCTACCAATCGAATTGGAAGCATAAAGCTTGTGCTTTATAGCAACTATCCACGTCAAACTCCGTTCTGCACCAAGGCTAGCGACTCCTAGCCAGCAGCACCATCGTGACACTTCCCTTCTCCCTGCACGACAACCCAACGTCAAGGCCAAACACTGTGAGCATGCACGACGTGAGTCTTTGGCAAGCAAACTAGCTTGGACGTCTAGAATCTCCCACAGCGTCGCACACTACAACTCCGCCCATAATCACTGAAATTCCGCCACCCATCGAAACCCAGGGACAAGGCGACTCCACCCTTCGACCCAACAGCCAGAGAGGTCGTCGGGGGTGTGAGGGCTGCCTTGAAATCTTTGTTTACAGTCGCCTATCATTGCCCAACTTCAAACCGGTCGGCCATGGCAAAATTCCATTTTCCAGTTTAGTTTTAGTTGTTATTGTTGATTTTAGACTTTAATTCTCATGTTTATCAAGCTTGTTATCAGTTAAAAAGACATATGAATGCAAGAAAATGAACAAGAGGGAGATAGGAAGGATACCCAAGTAAGGAAGAGGAGAACTGAGCGGCTAAGGTGAGGAAGACGCCCCTACACCCGTATGTGAAAAATGACGTCCTCTTTCAAAATTTATAAAAATGAAAATGACGGCTAGGGTATGTGAAAACACTCGTATTTCACTTAACCGGGTAACCGAGTAAATAATAAAATATAATAATTAACTTGGTAGAATTAATCGGGTAAAGAATATAGCATGTTCGGTCCTTTCTGGACCGAGTCAAATATATTAAAATTTTTTCCACTTTTTTTCCATTGTCTTTACACTCATTAATGTGACAGGTCAACTATGTGTACCCTCAGGGCACTTTACTCTAGGTCCTACGGCTATACTCGGGTGTCCTGCGAGTCCTGCTAGCATATGGTGGACTCTAGTACCAAATAAAAGTAAATGCGAATGAGCTGTATGGTTCCACGTCGCTAGTTTATGTCAAACACTTAGATGTCCCAAAAAAGGAGCTAAATCAAATATCGCACTCAGTGTATGGCTCACCAGGTCTTAGCTAACTCAGTCCTAAATCAAATATCTCACTTTGCTCCATAATGGAACAAGGATAGCTACTATTACTCTACTGCTTGTTATAGCTCTCCTAACTATCTACACAACCACTAACTACTGCTGAAGGGGCTCTCTGTGATGGAATGATGGCGAGAACACCTGTATATATACAGCATGTCTCAAGGAGTATGAAAACATACTTTGTATGGAACTGTGGAGTCTGCATCTGATTTGTGGTAGGTGCGCTGGTCAATGTCTACTCATCTCAACCATCTGGAAAATAGATAGTATGACTGATATATCTAGAAAGGTGAGTGTGAACATAATCAGGTATAGGCTCGGCTTTGACTAATGTCTCTGGTCACATGACAAGTGAATGAATCTCTTGTGAAAAACTGGTCACACTGCTCTACGACTCTAACTATGAAGTGTCTCACCCACACGTGGTCTAATATCAGGTCTGCTGAAAGAGTATACTGATATCAGAAAATCTTGCTAGGTATCTACATCACTCTATTTGTAGTGGTGTAAAGGTAATCGTGCAAGTCATCATGGTAATAAAAACTTTGTATAAGATACTAGATGGCTCAAAAATATGGGTAGGTCCATGGATGTGTCTCTAAGATCATCATGATTAGTCTCTGCCTAGGTGGCCAGCCTATGGAACAACCAATAAATAACGAGTCTAAGAGACAGCTCCTAAGTGGCTTTAGTTTAATCAACTAACAATAGGCATGTGTTTCTCAATACCATACTAGTCACACACTTCTAAACAAATGGGGTTCAAACATCCAAAGAACCACTATCTTTCCTCGAGTCTGCGGGGACTCATGATGAGGTTTGACACGTGTCTCATCCACTCTTCAGTGGTGTACAACTGGCCGTACCATACCAATTTGTGGCACTAATCTTTACTCACATGAGTACTACCACTATGGTAGACTCTCAAGCAAAGCTAAAGTCAAGATGAGCATACACTGATGTCCCTCTATTTGGTCAACATGATCTAATCTGACTGAATCTCTGTCTATGTCACTCCCAAGCTTGGGTGCAGTTGTCTCCTCCAAACTGGTCCGTCATCGGCTACTTACACTGTAAGTCCTATACAGTACAACGAAGGTACCTCCTATACTTGGGGTAAAGGCTAATCCTATGTCTCAAGTTAAGGACCTAATCATGCTGGCAAAGCACAAGGAAAACACTGTCTCCCTAATGGACGCTCCCTCACTAACCCATCAACTATGCCAAAATTCTAATATGAGTCAAATATCTCTCTTTGGCTAGGCCAAACTCTAAATGAGTCAAAGCGTGTTTCTGATCATTTGCTAACCATATGATCTATGGCACCCTATTGTGGGTCACATGTATGCTATTACTCTTAGTAAACAATCTGACCACTGTAGTTATCCCATTTGGATATCATACTATCATATTCTCTAACTCTATCTATGCACATCCATTTGATGACTATCATTAATGCTGCCTGATGATACCTATAAGACTGTCACTAATACTATCTTTCAATACACATCCAACCCAAGAATGTCAGGTCAAGGCAATGATATGCAAGATGACTGGTGAAGTCAATCATGTGCCATCACATCTAAATAATTCTAGTGTGCCTAACTTTCCTTTGCCTGCTTAATGTTACAATAGCTATATCTTATCCTCAATCTCTAACCTAATTGTGCTCTCAATGCTGTGACATGCGGTCTCTGTGCAATGCTAAGAAAATCCTCAAGTAGTTGTCCTTCTGTAGGGTGAGGTAATTAGTTGGCCCTTACTTCCACTACAACTACTCACTCAGTCGGTGATAGTACAATATACATAGGGTGGTTGTGTATTATAGACGGTAGCAGTGTGCATTTGGTCAGTGGTAGTGCATCATAGATAACGGTCGTGCTGCTCAGATGGTGGTTGTGCAACTCAGACGGTGGTTGTGTAACTTGGATGGCGGTTGTGCTACTCGGACGGCGGTTGTGCTACTCGAATGGCGATTGTACTATCCAGATGCTGAAGTCTAACCTTGATCATGTACATCGTGAACCCATTATTATCTCTGGCATGTCTTCCTCCATGTGTTTGTCTCATCAAAGGTAATTATTACAACTCGACTTAGGCTATCCAACCATGTGTGCTTAATCTAGAGGGTGTCTGGATCATAGTGGTGACACGTACACATACAATGGTGATCCAATGCTGAGCGTACATGTATCTCCTAAAATATGGGGTGATTGCTCCTATAAACAATGACTAGAGTTCTTAAAATCTATCACTGATCTGGCCCTAACAGATCGAGTGATATCCGGTCAACTATCTAAATTTGCGGTCAAAGGTAATCTCGCTCATTATCAATGTGTTCATGCTTATATCTCATGAAGAATAAACAACAATACCATTTGGACAAGCGTACACTAGTGGAAGAGGGGGAGGCGATGAAGTGTCCATGGGCTGTAGATCCACCTTATTACTTATCCTCATCCACTGGTATCTCCTGGAAGTGGTCTATCCAAGTCATCTGCCCAAACTCTCATATGTGCTCCAAGTGTTCCAAGGGTTTAAGTGGATCTACTGATATAGTCACATCCTTCATCCACAGGGATTTGTCTTAAGGTCTAAGTTCTCCAAGGTAGACCTCAAACTATGCCTAATGGATCTATTTAAGCCACTCAAGGGTCTCTACTTATGTGTCACGTAACTACGTGAGCATCTCCATACTCCAAGCTCCCCCCTTGTGTTATCTTTTATAACTCTGTCTCACAATATACACCATGTCTCAAGGAAGGACTAATGTGGTGGCATGTGAAAGACAGGCAAGTGCTCCAGTGTGGTCACCAAAATTCTATGTATTCCCGGTCACCATCCAACTCAACCTTAGCCAACTGAGCATGTGGATACTCTTACATAATCCAAATTTCTTGCACGATAAAAGGAAAGGCGTGTCTCTCAACTTATCACGACATTCAGTGAGATCCTCGCTGGTGTCTACTAAACCATGATCTCATATCTGTGTCATAAGTCCTCTATAATCGCAAACACCTAAGCTTGCACTGCTCAGGTCTTACTGACCGCACCATCTGAAATCATGAGAAAAAAACACCAAAAAAAGTACCTATCGACTTGGCTAAGGACAACTCCACACACTTGGCACAAATCAAAGTCTTCCATCTCAATAGACCAAGACCTGGCTCTAATACTAATTGTAACACCTAAATTTCGGTTCACTTAAGAACCGAATCAGAAATGTTGCGATTGAGGTGAGTCATGTTTAAAGTTGTTGGTCGGTACAACTCGATCGATAAAATAGATCGAAAACCTTCTTTGTGTCATGAGAATGGAAGACACAATTAAATACACGTCAAAACACATCGAACATAAATAAAAGTAAGAAAGTAAAAAATTGCGCTTAGCTCAAGTGTGTGTAGCGTTTATCTATCCTCCTACCAAAGTTGACTCAAGATTACAAGACCTACATATATTATATGAAAAATGTCAATAACAAATGTTACTAGTTTGAAAAATAATTAAAACAAACTGGCAAATGGGTATTCCATTACCCTACGAAAACTTATGAAACTTCAACATTGCCTCACACTAGGTGGTAAGCAAACATATTTAAGCAAGTGCTAGCTCGCATGCGCGGCTCATAATCATATTCATACATACAGACAATGCTTACGCCTTCACATCTTCTATATCACCCGTCGCCGTACTCAAGTGGCAAAAGGAACAGTTAAGGTAGCACCACAAATTTCAAAAATGTACTCCTTTACGCATTACCCTCATACACTGTACTACCTCAGGGTTTGAACAAGTACTATTGCGATTCATAAATGTCTCCATACCACTCAATCTCTTATTCATGAAATCCGTAAAAATTACTTATATAATAAGCTTAAAGAAGAGGCTTGTAACATAAATTTCTTGAGCTTAAGTTCGAAAGTTAACAAAGGATCTCATCCTTGTAGTTTTATTAAACCTACGCAGAAAACATGGCTAAATGGACTGACATTGGAGGGATCGGATAAAACTCTATCGATGCCGTCCTATGCATAAAATGCGATCAAACTCTACACATAATGAGTCAAGCAGAGAGAGAGCCTTACAGACTTGTGGTCCAAGCTCTAAGCGTATCTGCACGTCCAGAGTGAGCTCGGACTCCGAAACCTACATCAGAACCCACTATTAAGTAAAATACTAGCATCTATATATGATGCATGCTTGTGGTGTGTGCTCATATTATCAATACATCCTAATAAAAAGACTATACTAAATAAACATACCGCTAAACACACCATGTAAATCGAGACATAATAAAGAGAATAACTAAAAATAAATAATAAATAAATATATACGTACAATCATGAATAAATAGATAGATAATAAATATATAAAAACAATCAATACTCTAATCATAAAATAATCATATCATATACTATAAACATAAATGGCTAAACACGAGTAAATAATATATATACTCGTGTTAGTAATCATATAAACAATTAAATAAGTAAATACATAATCATTCTAAAAATAAATAAAATTTAATTTTAATTAATCATGAATAATAATAATATGACAGTCATCATTACAGAATCGTACTTAAATACAATTAAATAATAACATTCACGCAACGAACAAGCAAATAAACAAATAAATATATACAATTGAGTAAAAAATAAAAGACTAATATTAATAAATAAATATAATAATAATAATAATAATAAATAAATAAATAAATAAATAAATAATAGTGGAAGCATACATTATATATGATGAACAAATAAATAATAATAAATAAATAATAATAATAAATAATAAATAATAATAATAATATAATAATAATAATAATAAATAAATAATAGAGAAATAAATAAATAAATAAAAACATTGTTAATATCAAATTATGATGAATAATTTGAATATGCATAAAAACTAATCTAGGGGTTTTCGAAGTATTAAAATGCTCAAAAAATGACTAAAATCAGGCTGAAATGTTGAACCGAGTCAACCCGTGCATGTTGACCGGGTCATGAACATTGCTTGCATCTCACGACATGCGGACAGTACTCAAATAATCAAACGCGAATGCGGGCAGGTGGACGTGGTCACAGGCAAGTGAACGGCGAAATAGGCAAACAAGTCTAGTGGAGGGCCGCCAGTTCCGGTTGCCAGAAAATGCCAATGGCGGCGCGACAAAGGCAGTTGTCGGTCGCGATCGAAGGAGGCGAGGAGAAGGAACGTAATGGTGGTGACGTCGGAGGAGTTCGGCCATGGGCTAGCTGGAAAATGGCAAGAAAGGGGATAGATCACCACCAGGTGAGCCAATGTCGCAGACGGCGATTGCAGCTGCGGTGATGGAAGGTGTTGGTCCTAAACTATAGATGTCGGCGATGGGAAGCTGTTGGGGTGGTCGACTTCGCTGGAGTACACTTGTCGGGCCTAGAAAATGGCGAACGGGTGCCGGCAGTGACTGAGGCAGTGCTAGTGGTGATTGTGGGTACGAAATGATAGCCAGCCATGAGGTGGTCACTGTCGTACCAATCCGGTGGCCGGGGGAAAGGCGGAGATTTGCTGGAGGTGAGTCAAAGTGGCGGCGGCACTATGGGTGTAAAACTCTAAAAATGTGGGAGAAAACCTCTGAAAATCTATATGTGAAGTTAGGGTTGAGTTCGCGAACCAGATCTTGCCACGAGGCACGATCCGGACGTCCGACAACTTGTGTCCTAGTAGGACCCAACTATGGGTATATGCAATACACATATAGACGGAAAGCTCAGATCGAGACCATCAAAAGTCAAAGCTAACTCGAGTCCTAAAAGTGACTCTGTATGCAAAAATTGAGGTAAGAAGGTTAAATGGGCCTTGAAACGCAATCGAGCTGGGCCCATGAGCACAATCCGATTGTCCGAAATCCCTATGATGCATGCAATGAGATACCCTAAAAATCCCAAACGGATACTAACACTGCAACAGCTTAGATCTAGGACTAAAATCCTAGCCAACTCATGACAATCAAGTGTATACCTCATGTATACATTGATAATTGAAACTATCATATGCTTGTCAGGTATATTCAACCTCCATAACATGCTCATACAGCCATCTAGGCCTCGTACTCATATTCTTTGATTTTTCTAGCTCGAGCTCACTCGAATTGACTCGAGACTAGTTCGAATTAGCTAACTACAAGTGTGTAAAACCCTAAGTTGAAACTCTGGTTTTACAACAGGCATCGTGATCTTGATCTATGTTTTTGAAAATAAACTCAAACGATTTCATCCTCGAAAGTTATTAATCTGAAAATTTGTACGACTAAATGACGTGCGTGGAGTGGGATACAATAAATCCACCACTCAAGACACCCGCTTACCTGTTAAAACAAATCATGATAGACTAAAGGAATCAAATTAGAAGCAAGTCCTAAACAGACCTAGTACAAGCTCCAATCATGTCTACGCGCTTAGGTGCGAGCTCCTCCTCCGTACTTACACATCAAAACTATAAGCTAAAGCCCCCAATGATGCATTCACACATCCTATATCACACTCACATCAAAGCACTCATCACATCATGTAACGACCCAACCCAAAGTGTAACGTAATGGGCTAAGTCATTTCTTTACAATGGGTACCCCGAAAGTTAAAGATCTATAGTCCATTCCAACTTATAAACAGGATCTTCTCCCAGTAGGTATTAGATGTGGGACTAAGTTGAGGGATCTCACACATCAAGTCACACACATCAATCCTTTTGAGATTTTCTAGGTTACGTTGCATTTGATTAGCAATTCCTACTTATTTGCCTAATTAGTTCCTTAGCATTTAATCGGCGTGGTTGGTTAGCTTGTCCAATTGGCCCTTGGATGGCTTTGGCTGCAGCGCTGAATGTGTGGGAAAGCTCGGCTTGGTTGAGGGGGAGGGCATCGGCGACAGGACGGCTGCAGAGCGGTGAAACTTTGTCTGGATGTGTGGCGATCGAGTCGGAAATGTGGCAATTAAGTCGAGTCATGTTTAAAGCAGCTAGTCTATAAGACTCAATTTGTAATTAGATCGAAATAACCCGCTTGGCGTCAAGAGAATAGAAGACAATGCTAAATATATGTGAAAACACATCAAATATAATAAAGGTAAGAAAGAAAATAACTATGTTGAGCTCAAGTGTGTGTAACATTTATCTGTCCTCCCACCAAAGCTAATTCAGAAAAATGTGAGTAGCAAGCATTACTGGTCTGAAAATGTTTGAAAATGATGAACCAAGTCCACCCAAGCGGGTCAGCTAAGTCGACTTAGCCGAGTTAAGTAACAGTGTTGGGCCAGCTAGCTGGACGTGGACACAGGCTCGGGCATGACCATGGGATTGATGGGCAAGTGAAAAGGGTCGGGTAGGTGGACATGAACATGGGGAGTCGGGTGCGATGCTGGCGAACGAGTCAGACAGGGCTGGCGGTTGGGTCACTGCCAATTGGGATAGACAAAGGGCATTGAGGTGGAGGTGCGGGTGGTCACGATTGGGGAGTCCGGCCATTGGCTGGTTGGAAAACGGACGGAAAGGGGAGAGCAAAATCGTCGTAGGGCGCCGGTGGCGATTGTTGCCACAGCGATTATCATGGGTGATCTTAAAATAAAGATCTCGGCAAGATGAAGTCGTGTGGGTGATCGGATCGGCTGGAGGTAGCTCACTGACGCCGAAAAACAACTCGAATGGCGGCGGAGTTGGAAACAGACTATAAAAACACTATCGCGGGTGGCGACTGTGGCGGCATCAGTGGTCGTGAGTGGTGTGAAGAAAGCCTATCACGAGGCGGTCCTTGGTGGTGCCAGTCCGGTGGCCAAGGGCGAGCCTGAGATTCGCTGGTGGCAAGACGAAGTGATGGCAGTGCTAAGGGGAAAACTCTAAAAATCAGGAGAAATCTCTGAAAGATAACTGTGTGAAGCTAGGGTTGACGTGGATATCTATGATCATGCCACGTGGCATAATCTTGCCTAGTGGGGCCCACCTATGTGTATATGCAACATGTATATGGACAAAAAGCTTGGATCAAATACGTCCAAAGTCAAAATTGACTTGACTCTATATACAGGAATCAAGATAAGAAGGTTGAATGGGTCACAAACCCTCAAATCATTGGGTGAAAACCTATGACTCAATCAAGTTGGGCCATAGGGGCACAATCTAGTGAGCCGAAACCCCTAGATGCATGCAAATGAGATACCCTGAAAATCCCAAACAGATATTAAGCACTGCAACAGACTAAATCTTGGCCTAAAACCCTAGCTAACCCATAAAAATCATATGTATACCTAGCGTATATACTGATAACTCATGCTCTATTGTAACCTAACTTAAGTTATCATCTACTTGTCTGGCATACTAGACCATGATAACATTTTCACACGACCATTTAGGCCCCATACTCATTGACTGAAAATTGGTCCAACTCGAACTCCCTCGAACCAACTCGAGATTGGCCCGAATTGGGCAAAAATACAAGCGGGTAAAACCCTTCCTCGAACTGAGTTTTACAACCTCTCCTCATAAAATTTTTTTCCTTGAAATTTCTAACATCATCTACTAACGGGGAACTCAATTGAAGATGTCATCTCACTGGCAAGCTAGTAGCTCTCCCTCAAAAGCCAACTGCACACAGTCCAAATGGACCAATATGAAGCTAAAACCCTAAACACTAACAAAGCTTGCTAGCTCCTTACTAATCTAGATGGATGGACTACATGCGATCAAATCATTTGGCTAAATTGGCCATACATGCTAGAATCATCTGACGAGACTGGCCATACATGCTCAAATCATCTCGTTTGACTAAATATGCATGCTCAAGTCATCTCGCTAAACTGACCATGAATGCTCGAATCATCTCGTTGGATTGGATCCTAAGGTCACTAAGACTAAGTGACTGAAATGTAATGACCTTGGCAGGAAAAACTAGGTTCACCCCTAAGGGCCTACTGGGTGGTCCAGCATGTACTCTAGAGTATTGCAGGTTACTAGTCTGAACTACATCAGCAAAAGCTATGTCGGTGTGAGGTATGTGGCCTAAGATCTGCCCATGTCTTCCTGATCCTCATCAATGTGATAGGTCAACTACATGTACCCTTAGGGCACTCTGCTCTAGCTCCTATGACTATAGTAGGGTGCCCTGCGAGTCCTGCTAGCATATGGTAGATTCTAGTACAAAATAAAGGTATATGCTAATGAGCTATATGGTTCACTGTTGCCAGTCTATGTCAAACACTCAAGTGTCCCTGTAAGAGGAACTGGACCACTCAGCATGTCCTAGCTAACTCGGTCGCAAGTCAAATATCTTACTCTATTCCATAATGGAACAAAAATAGTCCCTACAACTCTACTGCGTGTTATGGCTCTCCTAACTATCTATATAATTTTAGTTGGTGTCGAAGGGGGCTCTATGTGATGGAATGACGGCGAGAACACCTGCACAGATATAATGTGTCTCAAGGAGTATGAAAGCACACACTGTACGGAATTGTGGAGTCTACATCTGATTTGTGGCATGTGCACTACTCAATGATTGCTCATCTCAACCATCTGGTAAATTGATGGTAGGACTAGTATATCTGAAATGGTAAGTGTGAAAATACTCAGCTCTGTCTAGTGTTGATGGTCACATGGAAAGAGAATGGATCTCTCATGGAAAACTGATCACATTGCTCTAGGGCTTTGACCAGGAAGTGTCTCATCGTCACATAATCTAACATCAGGTTTTTATCTGTGGTGAAGTAAGGATCTCCGGCTGAGTCACAATGGGTAATGAAAACTTTGTATAGGATACTAGGTGACTAAAAAATTTAGGTAGATTCATGGACATGTCTCTAAGATCATTGTGATTGAGCTCTGCCACAGGTAGCCAGCTTATTAAACAGTCATTCAATGACGAGTCTAAGAGACAGCTTCTAAGTGGTTTTAGTTCAATTAGCTAACAGTAGGCATGTATTTCTCGATACCATACTAGTCACGTACTTCTAAATGGATGTAGTTCAAACGACCCAAAGAACCATTATCTCCCCTTGAGTCTATAAGGACTCGTATTGAAGTTTGATATATGTCTCGTTTGTTCTTTAGTGGTGTGTGACATGACATCTTGTATAGAGTTAACTCGGCCCGACTCAGTCTAGTTCAGTTGATTTGACTCGGTTTGGTTCAGCCCACTTGACACGATTGCTTTTTTCAGCCAGTTTTCGTGTGTTTCTCAAACGTTTTCAATAATTCGAGACTCGCTACATTAGTTTAGATGGATATTTATATTATTTAGCATGTTTTGTTATGAATGTTTTTCTTTATTTATTATTTGTTTGTTTATTTATTTATTCATTATTATTTATTTCTTGTTATTTATATATTTGTCGATTATGATGCATGGTTATATGATTGTTTATTATATTGTTGATTTATTTACTTATTAATATTTATCTTATTCATATTTATCAAATTTTATATAAGTTGTTTCTTATTTATTTATTTGTTCGTTTGCGTATATGTTATTATTTATTTGTGTTTAATTATATATTCATGTATTTGATAGCTATACTGTTATTATTCATGATTAATTAATATTAATTGTTAATTAATTTATTTAATTAACAAGTTATTATTTACTTATTTATTATTTTGAATTTATTTATTTATCGAATTATTTATTCAATTATTTATTTATTCATTTAATTGTTTATTTACTTACTTGTGCATGTGCTACTATTGCTTGCATTTAGTCACATACATATATAATATAATTATATTATTATTTTATGATAATGTTATTTGTCCTCATGTATTTATTATTTATTTATTTGTTTATGAGTTTATTCATTTGGTTATTTATTATTTATTTGTTGGTGATTTATCATTTATCATGTCTCGTTTTGCCTGCCGAATGTTTAGTTGTAGATTTTTTCAGCATTGTCTATTATTGTGACGTTATTGTTGATGTGACTACATACCACGATCATGCATCATATAGAGTTATTAGTCTTTTAGTTAGTAGTGGGTTTTAATGTAGGCTGGGGAGTGCTCGTCGTAGATGTGCTGATGTGCTTGGAGCTTGGTCCACAGGTCCGTTAGGACTTTTCTCAGATTTATTACTTTAATCTATTACAATTTGATTTCTAGATCATAGGACGTGTTAAGTAATTGTTTTATTGGATCCTACTTAACATGAGCCATCTAGACGCAGTTTACTTCCATGATTAATAATCCTTGAGGATGAGATCCCTCGAGTTGTTTTCTAACTGAGATCCATCTTTTGTTGCCTTCGAGCCTACTTATATGATTCTCTTCTCATCCCTATATATAGTTTTTATTAAGTTTTTAGCTAACCAAGAATTGGTATATTTGAACTTGCGTATACCGTTAGTGGGTGTATACACAGGTCACAGTGGGCTCTGAATTAGTGAGAGGGTTATCATATTCTCGAGGATCTTAACATCTCTACATCTTGAGCTTGCTCACACCTGGAGAGGCGTGGAGTAGACATGTAATGTTGTGTACATCACATTCTCGAGGATCCTAACATCTCTATGTCTTGATCTTGGTCACACTGGAGAGACGTGGAGTAGATGAGTAATGTTGTGTACATCAAATGTCTAGACTTGTGGTATCAAAGCGTATGGAAGGTGATTGACTTCCTGAGAGTACCCGGCCATTGTGTTCCTCGCCAGGTGTTATATGGAGGTTTGGAGAGGCTTATGTTACGTGCTTTTCTCTAGAGAGTGAGACCAATTATTGCTGAGAGTGGCATAGCATCAGTTCAGTTCGAGACGCTATTAAGTCTGCAACTTGATGGCTCCTTAGTAGATGTCCTTTGAGTGTTCCCATGGAAAGTACATACTATTTTTCCTCATTGTGGAAATTAGTTTCCACTTGCTAGTTTGTAATAGTTATTTTTCGGACCAGTGACATTTGTTACTAACAATTTTCATATTATATATGTAGGTCTTGTGATCCTGTGTTGGGTTGGCTTTGGTGGAAGGACAAATACATGCAATATTAGTACTTGATGCATTTTATGTATGTTTTAGTAATGTCTTCCATTCTTGAGAAGCCAAGAGGGTTGTTTCAATTTGTTTCATCATTTGAGTCTTATAGATTAATTAATTTATAAATGACTCAACTCGATTGTAACATTTTTAATTTGGTTTTCAGGTGAACCAAAATTGGGGTGTTACAACTAGTTTTTCCCTAGATGACTATTATGATATTGACAGGAATGGCATTGCCGAGAGTGGCACCATGCCAGTTAGTTCGGGATGCTGTATAGTCTACAACTTGATGGATCCTCACTTGTTGCCCTTTGAGTGTTCAGTTGGAGTTATATAATTATTTGTTTTTTACGAGAGTTAGCTCTCATTTTCCGGTTTGATATTTAGTCATTTATGGGCTAGGGACACCCCACTGCTGACACTTTCCTATTATCAATGTAGGTGAGGATCTAGAGTGGGAGTTGTTGGCCTTGGTGAGGAGCAGTGATCTTTATTTGCACACAAATACCTAGCGCTACATTGTATTTCTTGGTTGTGTTGCTCTTGTTCATCAGGTATGATGAGTGTGATCAGTAGTTGGGTCAAGATATAGTTTATGACTTGTGATAAACAATTTATGCTCTAATTTGATGTAAAAACCTTTATTTGCTTGATATTATATTATTATATATTTTTGCAGAGGTTGGCCCCTTATTGCAGTTTTTGGGGAGATTGTCTATTTTATTTTAGAATTTTCTATAATTTTATTATTATTTAATTGTTTTCAGTGGACTACTTGTTATGCCACTCATGTAGCATCCTGATAGGGCGTGCATCTCATTCATGCATTTTTGCTTACATGTTATTGGTGTTCTCCATCTTAAAACGCCAAAAGGGTCTAGATCTATTTCTCATAGGTTTTGGTTGACCCACTTATAATTGATTTATGAGTTCATCTGAACCACTATAACAGTTCTAATCTGGTTTGAGAGTGAACTAGATTCGAGGTGTTACAGGTCGGGTCTGACATCGAGCTCCTCATAATGTAGCATGTATGACCTATCTGATACATACTTCTTTAACATTGAAATGTAGAACACTAGATGCATAGCTGACAGACGTGCTGGAAGTGAGAGCTCATTGGCAACCTTTCCAACTCTTCTGAGAGCCTCAAATGGACCAATATACCTGTGCTTAACTAGCCTTGCCTCCCAAATCTCACGCCTCCTTTTGTAATGCTTGACAAAATGTTAAGTTTTGAAATTTGGACAGATTGACTATGTCACATTTAAAAATCCATAACTCCACAAATATAAATCTAAAAATTCTGAAACTTGGAAGAATCAAACTAAAAGGAGTCTAAGGAATTAGGATTCACATCAATCAAAGTTTTGTAGTGAGAGTTATGATTTTTACAAGTTGAGAGTAAAATGTGGACAACCCAAAATAGGATACATGGACAAGGAATTTCTTTGGGACATTCGGTTCATTAGGAATAATAAAGTTACATGGTGTCATATATATATATATAGTAAAATGCTGTTGTGTGCTGCATGAAAATGCAGCGCAGTAGCAACGCAACGAGTTAGGGCCGTTAGATGCCCGGACTCTTTTTTTTTTTACCCTTCCACCCCCCTCCCGTTGTTTACGCCGCCCTACCCTCGGCCGGCCCCGGCCCCGTCCTGCCCCTGGCCAAGTCCCCCCACCCACGTTGCTCCCCACCCACACGAGCCCCGCCCCTCACGCAGGTTTCCGCCGCCCCCTCAACTGCACCCCGCCCTGGTCCTGCCCTGCCCCTAGCCCTGCCACTCCACCGGCCAACCCCCGGCCCCGCCCGCAGCCGTCCCCCACCACCTCCGCCAGCAGCCGCAGCGGTCCCCCCTCCCCGCGTTGCTCCTCCTGCTCACGGCCGCCTGCGCTCGGCCGGCGCCGTGCATTTCCTAGCAGGCCCATCCAGCCCCGAGGCGGCGACATTGTTGGTTAGCAGGTGGCCGGCGGCAAGGTCGCCGGTAGGGGGTGGCGTGCCGAAACAAACGGGGAAGAAACAGGGGGAAATTTTCGTAATAAAAAATTTACTCAATCAGACTCGAGTTAATATTACAAATAAATTTTTTAAAAAAAAATTCATAATAAAAACTCAACTCAATCCCAACTTAAATTGATATTACAAAAAATAATTTCGTAATAAAAACTTTATTCGATCCTGACTCGAGTTAAAATAATTTATTACCGAATTATTTTATTTTTTAAATTTATTTTGTAATACAAATTTATTCAGTAATATATTTATTTTATAATAAAAACTTGACTTAGACCTGCCCATGATCGAGTTAGGTTTTTATTACAAAATAATTTTATATTTTTAAAATTTATTTCATAGTATTGACTCTAGTCGAATTGAATTAAGTTTTTGTTATTAAATTATTTTATTTTTTAAAAAATAATTTTGTAATAAATTTATTTTGTAATAAAAACTTGATTCGAGCTCATATATTACTGAATTAATTTATTTTTTAAATTTATTTTGTAATCAAAATTTGACTCGATGCCGCATCGATTCAAGTTTGTATTAGAAAATCATTTTATTTTAAAATTTTTTTATTTTTAAAATCAATTATTTTATTTTTTAAAATTATTTTGTAATATTAGCTCAAGTTAGGATCAAGTAATAAAAAAATTAAAATAATTAAAATTTAATTTTAAAAAATAAAATAATTTCATAATAAAAACTTAACACGATCCTGACTCGAGTTAATATTACGAAATAAATATTTTTTTAAAAATAAAATAATTAATTAAAAAAATTAAAATAAATAATTTTGTAATAAAAACGGGAATCCATCTTGCGCGGGACCGAGTCAAGTTTTGATTACAAAATAAATTTAAAAAAATAAAATAATTATTTAATAAAAACTTGACTATGTCTCTACTCGAATCAAGTTTTTATTACAAAATAAATTTAAAAAAATAAAATAATTTCAAAATAAAAACTTAATTCGATCCAACTTGAGTCAATACTATGAAATAAATTTAAAAAATATAAATTAATTTTGTAATATAAACCTGACTCGATCAAGTGCAGGACCGAGTCAAGTTTTTACTACAAAATAAATTTATTACCGAATAAATTTTTATTACAAACTAAATTAATAAAAAATAAAATAATTCCATAATAAATTATTTTAACTTGAGTCAGGATGGAATAAAGTTTTTATTATGAAATTATTTTATTTAAAATTTATTTTGTAATATTAACTTAAGTGGGGATCGAGTTAAGTTTTTATTATGAAATTATTTTATTTTGTAATATTAACTTGAGTCCGATCGAGTAAAATTTTTATTACCAAAATACTCCACCCTGTTTCTTCCTCATTTGTTTTGGCGTGCCACCCTCTGCTGGCGACCTTGCGTTGGCCAACAATGTCATCGCCTCGGGGCTGGATGGGCCTGCTGGGAAATGCTCGGCGCTGGTCTCATGTGGGACAGAATAAATTTTTTATTACAAAGTTATTTTATTTTTTAAAATTTATTTCGTAATATTGACTCGATCCTGGGTGAGATCGAGTCAAGTTTTTATTACAAAAAAATTTATTTTTTAATTTATTTCGTAACATTAACTCGAGTCTGGGACTGAGTAAAGTTTTTATTACGATTCCACCCTCCCATGTTCCCCTCCCCCTCCCCCTCTCTCTTGCCGCGCCACCCCACCACTGGCGACCTGGCTGTTAGCCACTCGCAGGGGGGTGGGAGGGATTTGGGGGATGCCGAGGGTGGGGCGGTGGCTACGAGCAAGGGGCACAGAGGTGGTGGGTGTAACACCCCATTTCGGCTCACCCGTGAACCGACTCGAAAATGTCACTGGCGACCGAACCGTTCGCTAATCTACTGGATTTGGTTAAGCCGCCTGGATCTGCCCTCGGTGTCTCAAGATGGAGATGCAAACATGAAATGCATGGATGGGATGCGTGGGTTCTAACGTAGTCCTATATGCATGCTATGATGTGCAAGCAAAACAAAACCATAGCAACAGCAAGAAATTTTAATTAAAAATTCATTAATTTTTACAAAAAATTGGACAGAATCTCCCCGAAAAATGCAATAGGGGCCAACCTATCCACAACAAGGGTATATAAATATTTTATCAAAATACGATAAAACATGACAATCTACCGTAGCATTCATCAAGGGGTTTATCGGCACCAGCTCGACGAGCTTGGTCCAATGGTGGTGCCAAACAAGGCAGCCGGGGCGGCGATGGCTGTTGGTGGCGGCGTCGAAAATGGGTGGCGGCGGCTGCGTGCTCCAATCGGGGCTGCGACGGGCCTCGACGACGGTCGACATGATGGGGGAAACGTCGGTGACGGCGAGGGGGTGGTCGTCGGGGTCACAGTGGCGGTGGCACGAGCCGGACGGCGGCGAATCGATGAGGGAGGGCACCACGGCTTGTGGGGCGATTCCGGCGTTGTGGCAGCGAGATGGTGGCCGGGGTGGGTCATGGCAGCACGGCGACTGCACGACAGGGCGGGGCGGCGTTGCTCGGCGGCAGTGCGGCGTCGGTGGCGGCAACACACAGCAGTGGCGGCGGCAAGGGTTTGGGGTGAGGAAGGTGTCGAGAAAGGAAGTGTAATACTCCAATGGCAGTTTCGTAATTAAGTATTGACTCGATTCCTACTCGAGTCAAAATAATAACTAGTTCGTATTAAATTCTAAAAAAATCTAGAAAAATTTGGAAAAATTCCATAAAATAAAACAAACACAACAACATCCAAATGGCATGCTCTATAACTAATAACCCACCTGAATATAATCCAACGCGTCCTAACGCGTTATTCGGCCTAAAACTATTTCTACGATCAAACATATAACAATAAAAAATACTGCATACTTTCATATATTCTGATAACTCATATCACACCATCTTCTCGACGTTATCATTATATATTTAGGTACGCCTGACTCTCATCGCTCATAACTCACGGCTGGCCTCGACTCAGCACGCGGTTCATGAAACTGACTCGACTCGAACCAACGGTTGAACCGACTGGTTCGGTAACGTAAAACCCTGACTTGAGTCATGGGTTTTACAACCTTCCCTCCTTATAAAAATTTCGTCCTCAAAATTTTAGATTAAGGAGGTTTCACTCAGGTAGCTATCTACTAAATGTGAAATCCGAGGTGAGAAGCGTGCGTACCTGTCACGTTTGTCGTATCCTCCAGTACTTTAGCAATCGTGGTTGTGTCCATCCCTGCTACCCAAGGTGGTACCGAAATGGACGGTCCTGGTGGTGGTGTTGTTTGCATTCCTCTCTGATCCTAGGCTTGTTGTTCTTGTCCTGTTGTGCTAGCTACAAGCCCTCTCTGCTGCTGTCTCAGTGGCTGTTGGTCTCAGCCTCTCTGGCCTTGACCTTGACCATGCTGGCCTCTCTGCTGTGGTTGTTGCTGGGGAGCTGGGAGTGCAAGTCTCTGACAGAGGTGCTGGGAGCGTCACCTGTTGGGTATAGCCAATTGGACAAGTTGCAGCTCTATGCCGTGGTTGACCACAACTATAGCATATGTCTGTGCCCACTCTGCACTCTGTAGCTCTATGCCTTCACTGACTACATCTGTAGCATGCGTCTGTGCCTGCTCTGCACTCACCTCCATGACGACGTGAGCAATTCTCACAGAAGGGTGCTCTGTAGCCCTGAACTTGGGCATCCATAGCCCTCATGGCAACTATTATCGTCTGTTCAACGTCTTTGTTGTGCTCCTTGCTCTGGCTGATACGGTCTAGGGTGTTGCTGGTTCTCGTCAAATTCTCGGCGAGGTCTAGCAGCTATAACTCGTTCTGCCTCGCTTGCAGCTCTCACAACATCACCGAAAGTAGCAAACTTCCTATCCAAATAGGCCATCCTGATCTCGTGATGGAGGCCTTCATAAAATCTCTCTATCCCTTTTTTTCTTCAGTGGACACCAAGTCTGGTGCAAATCTCTCCAGAGCTCTAAACCTAGTCTCGTATTGTACCACCGTCATGGGTCCCTGCCTCAACGTCTGAAATTCCCGTTCCTTTCACTTCCTGACGTTTGGCGGGAAATACTTTCCATCAAATTTCGCCATAAATTCCTCCCATGTGATGTCCTGGGGCTGACGATGGGCGAATACAGAATTCTGGACCGAACTCCACCATATCCTGGCTTCGTCTTGGAATGCTCCTGTGATGATGTGCACTCGATGCTCCGTGGGGCATGCCATAGTGTCAAACATTCCTATAGCTGACGATATCCACAAGAATGCCTCTTCTGTGTCCAACTTTCCAAAGAAAGGTCGTCCATCATTCTTCACGAACCTTTCAGTACTGCCACAGTTCCAATCTCCTAGTATCCACTGATCTATTTGATCCTTCTCCTTGCTCATACTGAGGAATTTGTGGTCCCGTACCTGCTGGTATACCGTCAAATCTTGCAGCTCCACTTTCGCCTGCAGTCTGCCCGCTACCTACTGCTGCGGTTCCACTGATGTCCGGTCTCATCCTCGCCTGAAGTGGGGCAAATAGAGGAGTTGTCGTTGGAGTAGCCCTCTGTTGCAGCAGTGGAGGAGGAGGCGGCGGCAGAGGGTCTTTGGAAACTGCTGGCTCTCCCCGTGCCTCTTCACCTACTACTGGTCTCTTCTCCGTTCTGGCCACAGAAAGAGCTATCTGTCTAAGCTCTCTCCTGAATTCCTCTTGGTCTTGCTGCATTTGTCTCCTAAATTCTTCCTGACTTTGCTGCATTTGTATCTGAGCTTCCGCCAACCTGGAGATCGCTACGTCTCTCTCCTGTCGACTACTTCTGGTGCGATAATTGTCACGACCACTGTCTCGGTCCCGGCGACTATCTCGGTCCCGACGACTATCTCGATCGCAGGCGACTGTCTCGATGATGGCTCTCATCACGTAGGCTAGCTGAAACTGGCACACTGACCTCTACTGGTGGCATGATGGTCCTAGGTTGACTGGAGGCGGCGTCATTGTGAACATGGTCGAGGACTGTCCTGTCTGACCAATGGAGGCGATGGGGTCCTGATCTGCGTCTGGCGGGTCTGGTTCACCATCCTGTTTGTGTACCCTCCTCTAATCTAATCACCTTGTCACACCACTGTTAGGTAAGAAAATCTGTGAACCAAAACATAAAGACAGAAAAATACCTGTCGGTACAGCTCGGAGCAGCTTCGGCACACATGTAACCTGTAATGCATCTACCATCTTAATCAACCAAGGGTTGGCTCTGATACCATTATTGTAACACCCCATTTCGGCTCACCCGTGAACCGACTCAGAAATGTCACCGGCGACCGAACCGTTCGCTAATCTACTGGGTTCGGTTAAGCCGACCCGGATCTGCCCTCGGTGTCTCAAGATGGAGATGCAAACATGAAATGCATGGATGGGATGCGTGGGTTCTAACGTAGTCCTACATGCATGCTATGATGTGCAAGCAAAACAAAACCATAGCAACAGCAAGAAATTTTAATTAAAAATTCATTAATTTTTACAGAAAAACGGATAGAATCTCCCCTAAAAGTGCAATAGGGGCCAACCTGTCCACAACAAGGGTATATAAATATTTTATCAAAATACGATAAAACATGACAATCTACCGTAGCATTCATCATTATCTCATTTGTTTTCATTTGAGCCAAGTCTGAACTCTAAGGCTTCCTACTCATTCACAATTATCCGTTCATTTCATAATAAGCAATTCATCAAGACAAAAACATCCTAATTATCATTCACACAGTATTAACACATCATCATTATACATTACATGCGGCAGGTACATGTGTGCGAGGTTCTGTGCTGCTCCTCCGCAGTCCCGACAGCTTTCATCCCTCGCATTTCTCACCTACATATATATAGAAAAATCGTCAGTAACGAGTGTTACCGGCCCAGAAAATAACTAGTATCAAACTGGAACATGAGAGCAAACTCTCATGGAAAGCAAACCATCATATATCTTCCTCAAGAACTCTCATAAGGGCAACTATAGAGGAGCCGTCGAGCAGCTGACTCAACAGCATCCCAATCTATCTGGTACTGTGCCGCTCACGACACTTCTTTTTCAGTACTTCACGTAAAACTTTTATCCTAAGCCCTCTCCGAACCTCCGTATCTCTCCTGGCCTTGAGCACGTAGGCCGAGTACTCTCAGACAGTCGCCTTTAGTACCCTTTGAACCACAAGTCTGGACATGCGCTGTACTAAATAGTACCCGTAAACCTCCACGTCCTCCGGGTGTGAGGAACTCAAACGCGGAGTTGTCAGGATCCCTCGGGAATGGAACAGTCCGCTGGCACTAATCCAGAGCCCGCTTTGACTGGCACGGCATCCGCTCATGGTACGTGCAAGTCGATTCATCTCCTCTTGTCTCACTGAAAACTCGATAAAATTATTTATAGGGCTGGGTCGGGATTTATTATAATAGGCCCGAAGGCAACTTGAGGTGGATCTTATTTTCGAAAACAAGCTCGAGGGATCTCATCCTCGAGGGTTATTAATCCAGAAAATTGTTGGCTAAATGACCCGAGTTAAGTGGGATCCGATAAAACGCCACTTAACTCGTCCTGCACATGATAAATCAAATACACAATAGAGTAGCGTAAAAACAGAGAACGAGTCCTAAACGGACCTGGTAGAAGCTCCAAACGGGTCCACGCGCCTAGGCGGCGAGCTCCTACACCGTACCTACACAATCAAGCTAAAAACTAACGCCCGCATGATGAATCACACATCCTATAGCATGCACACACAATCAACGCAATCACACATCAATCATCACACATTCATCCTAATAATTACCTAGTTACCCTAATTATTTTCATAGCCTCCATTTTTAACACCACTCAATCAAACAAATTGTGAGATCCCTCAACTTAGTCCCACATCTAATACCTACTGGGAGAAGATCCTGTTTATAAGTGGGAATGGACTATAGATCTTCAAATTCCGGGGTACTCATTTTAAAGAAATGACTTAGCCCATTACGTTGCACTTTGGGCTGGGTCATTACAAATGGTATCAGAGCCGACCAGGTTCCGTCTTAGATAGTGGGATGGACTAGGGACGTTGGCTAGGTTGCCGGTCACGGGCCAAAAAAGGTCGCGGGCTGGGGTTAGCAACGGGCCAAGACTAGAAACGTTGGCTAGCCCTGCCGGTCACGGGCCAGAAAGGACGTGGATTGGGGCTAGCAACGGGCCAAGAATAAGCATTTCGGGGACGAAATTTACTAAGGTTGGTGGATTGTGAGATCCCTCAACTTAGTCCCACATCTAATACCTACTGGGAGAAGATCCTGTTTATAAGTGGGAATGGACTATAGATCTTTAACTTCCGAGGTACCCATTTTAAAGAGATGACTTAGCCCATTACGTTGCACTTTGGGCTGGGTCGTTACAAATAATTTGTAACGACCCAGCCCAAAGTGCAACATAATGGGCTAAGTCATTTCTTTAAAATCGGTACCCCGAAGGTTAAAGATCTATAGTCCATTCCCACTTATAAACAGGATCTTCTCCCAGTAGGTATTAGATGTGGGACTAAGTTGTGGGATCTCACAATCCACCCACCTTAGGGAATTTCATCCCCGAAATGCCTATTCTTGGCCCGTTGCTAGCCCCAGCCCACGACCTTCCTGGCTCGTGACCGGTGACCTAGCCAACGTTTCTAATCCAGCCCACCATCTAACACGGAACCAGGTCGGCTCTGATACCATTTGTAACGACCCAGCCCAAAGTGCAACGTAATAGGCTAAGTCATCTTTTTAATATGGGTACCCGGAAGTTAAAGATCTATAGTCCATTCCCACTTATAAACAGGATCTTCTCCCAGTAGGTATTAGTTGTGGGACTAAGTTGAGCGATCTCACAATCCACCCACCTTAGGGAATTTCGTCCCTGAAATACCTATTCTTGGCCCGTTGCTAGCCCCAACCCATGACCTTTCTGGCCCAGTGACCGGAAGCCTAGCCAACGTTTCTAATCCAGCCCACTATCCAACACGGAACCAGGTCGGCTCTGATACCATTTGTAACGACCCAGCCCAAAGTGCAACGTAATGGGCTAAGTTATTTCTTTAAAATGGGTACCCCCGAAGTTAAAGATCTATAGTCCATTCCCACTTATAAACAGGATCTTGTCCCAGTAGGTATTAGATATGGGACTAAGTTGAGGGATCTCACAATCCACCCACCTTAGAAAATTTGTCCCCGAAATGCCTATTCTTGGCCCGTTGCTAGCCCCAATCCACGTCCTTTCTGGCCCATGACCGGCAGGCTAGCCAACGTTTCTAGTCCGGCCCGTTGCTAACCCCAGCCCGCGACCTTTCTCGCCCGTGACCGGCAGCCTAGCCAACGTCCCTAGTCCATCCCACTATCTAACACGGAACCAGGTCGGCTCTGATACCATTTGTAACAACCAGCCCAAAGTGCAACGTAATGGGCTAAGTCATTTCTTTAAAATGGGTACCCCGAAAGTTAAAGATCTATAGTCCATTTCCACTTATAAACAGGATCTTCTCCCAGTAGGTATTCAGATGTGGGACTAAGTTGGGGGATCTCACAATCCACCCACCTTAGGGAATTTCATCCCCGAAATGCCTATTTTATTGTGAGATCCCTCAACTTAGTCCCACATCTAATACCTACTGGGGAGAAGATCCTGTTTATAAGTGGGAATGGACTATAGATCTTTAACTTCCGGGATGGATTATGAACGTTGTCTAGGCTGCCGGGCACGGGCCTGAAAGGTCGTGGGCTGGGGCTAGCAATGGGCCAAGAATAGGCATTTCAGGGACGAAATTCCCTAAGGTGGGTGGATTGTGAGATCCCTCAACTTAGTCCCACATCTAATACCTACTAGGAGAAGATCCTGTTTATAAGTGGGAATGGACTATAGATCATTAACTTCTGGGGTACCCATTTTAAAGAAATGACTTAGCCCATTACGTTGCACTTTGGGCTGGGTCGTTACAAATGGTATCAGAGCCGACCTGGTTCCGTGTTAGATGGTGGGCTGGATTAGAAACGTTGGCTAGGCTTCCGGTCACGGGCAAAAAAGGTCGTGGGCTGGGGCTAGCAACGGGCCAAGAATAGGCATTTCGGGGATGAAATTCCGTAAGGTGGGTGGATTGTGAGATCCCTCAACTTAGTCCCACATCTAATACCTACTGGGAGAAGATCCTGTTTATAAGTGGGAATGGACTATAGATCTTTAACTTCCGGGGTACCCACTTTAAAGAAATGACTTTGCCCATTACGTTACACTTTGGGCTGGGTCGTTACAAATGGTATCAGAGCCGACCTCGTTCCGTGTTAGATGGTGGTCTAGATTAGAAACGTTGGCTAGGCTACCGGTCACGGGCCAGAAAGGTCGTGTGTTGGGGCTAGCAACGGGCCAAGAATATGCATTTCGGGGACGAAATTCCCTAAGGTGGGTGGATTGTGAGATCCCTCAACTTAGTTCCACATCTAACACCTACTGGGAGAAGATCCAGTTTATAAGTGGGAATGGACTATAGATCTTTAACCTCTTGGGTACCCATTTTAAAGAAATGACTTAGCCCATTACGTTGCACTTTGGGCTGGGTCGTTACAAATGGTATCAGAGCCGACCTGGTTCCGTGTTAGATGGTGGGTTGGATTATGAACGTTGTCTAGGCTGCCGGTCACGGGCCAGAAAGGTCGTGGGCTGGGGCTAGCAATGGGCCAAGAATAGGCATTTCAGGGACGAAATTCCCTAAGGTGGGTGGATTGTGAGATCCCTCAACTTAGTCCCACATCTAACACCTACTGGGAGAAGATCCTGTTTATAAGTGGGAATGGACTATAGATCTTTAACTTCCTGGGTACCCATTTTAAAGAAATGACTTAGCCCATTACGTTGCACTTTGGGCTGGGTCGTTACAAATGGTATCAGAGCCGACCTGGTTCCGTGTTAGATGGTGGGCTGGATTATAAACGTTGGCTAGGCTGCCGGTCACGGGCCAGAAAGGTCTTGGGCTGGGGCTAGCAATGGGCCAAGAATAGGCATTTCAGGGACGAAATTCCCTAAGGTGGGTGGATTGTGAGATCCCTCAACTTAGTCCCACATCTAATACCTAACTGGGAGAAGATCCTGTTTATAAGTGGGAATGGACTAGAGATCTTTAACTTTCGGGGTACCCATTTTAAAGAAATGACTTAGCCCATTACGTTGCACTTTGGGCTGGGTCGTTACAAATGGTATCAGAGCCGACCTGGTTCCGTGTTAGATGGTGGGCTGGATTAGAAACGTTGGCTAGGCTACCGGTCACGGGCCAGAAAGGTCGTGGGCTGGGGCTAGCAACGGGCCAAGAATAGGCATTTCGGGGATGAAATTCCCTAAGGTGGGTGGATTGTGAGATCCCTCAACTTAGTTCCACATCTAATACCTACTGGGAGAAGATCCTGTTTATAAGTGGGAATGGACTATAGATCTTTAAGTTCTTGGGTACCTATTTTAAAGAAATGACTTAGCCCATTACGTTGCACTTTGGGCTGGGTCGTTACAAATGGTATCAGAGCCGACCTGGTTCCGTGTTAGATGGTGGGCTGGATTATGAACGTTGTCTAGGCTGCCGGTCACGGGCCAGAAAGGTCGTGGGCTGGGGCTAGCAATGGGCCAAGAATAGGCATTTCGGGGACGAAATTCCCTAAGGTGGGTGGATTGTGAGATCCCTCAACTTAGTTCCACATCTAACACCTACTGGGAGAAGATCCTGTTTATAAGTGGGAATGGACTATAGATCTTTAACTTATTAGGGTACCCATTTTAAAGAAATGACTTAGCCCATTACGTTGCACTTTGGGCTGGGTCGTTACAAATGGTATCAGAGCCGACCTGGTTCCGTGTTAGATGGTGGGCTGGATTATGAACGTTGGCTAGGCTGCCGGTCACGGGCCAGAAAGGTCTTGGGCTGGGGCTAGCAATGGGCCAAGAATAGGCATTTCAGGGACGAAATTCCCTAAGGTGGGTGGATTGTGAGATCCTCTCAACTTAGTCCCACATCTAATACCTACTGGGAGAAGATCCTGTTTATAAGTGGGAATGGACTAGAGATCTTTAACTTTCGGGGTACCCATTTTAAAGAAATGACTTAGCCCATTACGTTGCACTTTGGGCTGGGTCGTTACAAATGGTATCAGAGCCGACCTGGTTCCGTGTTAGATGGTGGGCTGGATTAGAAACGTTGGCTATGCTTCCGGTCACGGGCCACAAAGGTCGTGGGCTGGGGCTAGCAACGGGCCAAGAATAGGCATTTCGGGGATGAAATTCCCTAAGGTGGGTGGATTGTGAGATCCCTCAACTTAGTCCCACATCTAATACCTACTGGGAGAAGATCCTGTTTATAAGTGGGAATGGACTATAGATCTTTAACTTCCGGGATGGATTATGAACGTTGTCTAGGCTGTCGGCCACGGGCCAGAAAGGTTGTGGGCTGGGGCTAGCAATGGGCCAAGAATAGGAATTTCAGGGACGAAATTCCCTAAGGTGGGTGGATTGTGAGATCCCTCAACTTAGTCCCACATCTAATACCAACTGGGAGAAGATCTTGTTTATAAGTGGGAATGGACTAGAGATCTTTAACTTCTGGGGTACCCATTTTAAAGAAATGACTTGGCCCATTACGTTGCACTTTGGGCCGGGTCGTTACAAATGGTATCAGAGCCGACCTGGTTCCGTGTTAGATGGTGGGCTGGATTAGAAACGTTGGCTAGGCTGCCGGTCACGGGCTAGAAAGGTCGTGGGCTGGGGCTAGCAACGGGCCAAGAATAGGCATTTCGGGGACGAAATTCCCTAAGGTGGGTGGATTGTGAGATCCCTCAACTTAGTCCCACATCTAATACCTACTGGGAGAAGATCCTGTTTATAAGTGGGAATGGACTATAGATCTTTAACTTCTGGGGTACCCATTTTAAAGAAATGACTTAGCCCATTACGTTGCACTTTGGGCTGGGTCGTTACAAATGGTATCAGAGCCGACCTGGTTCCGTGTTAGATGGTGGGCTGGATTAGAAACGTTGGCTAGGCTGCCGGTCACGGGCCAGAAAAGGTCGTGGGCTGGGGCTAGCAACGGGCCAAGAATAGGCATTTCAGGGACGAAATTCCCTAAGGTGGGTGGATTGTGAGATCCCTCAACTTAGTCCCACATCTAATACCTACTGGGAGAAGATCCTGTTTATAAGTGGGAATGGACTATAGATCTTTAACTTCCGGGGTACCCATTTTAAAGAAATGACTTAGCCCATTACGTTGCACTTTGGGCTGGGTCGTTACAAATGGTATCAGAGCCGACCTGGTTCCGTGTTAGATGGTGGTCTAGATTAGAAACGTTGGCTAGGCTACCGGTCACGGGCCAGAAAGGTCGTGTGTTGGGGCTAGCAACGGGCCACGAATATGCATTTCGGGGACGAAATTCCCTAAGGTGGGTGGATTGTGAGATCCCTCAACTTAGTCCCACATCTAATACCAACTGGGAGAAGATCATGTTTATAAGTGGGAATGGACTAGAGATCTTTAACTTTTCGGGGTACCCATTTTAAAGAAATGACTTAGCCCATTACGTTGCACTTTGGGCTGGGTCGTTACAAATGGTTTCAGAGCCGACCTGGTTCCGTGTTAGATGGTGGTCTAGATTAGAAACGTTGGCTAGGCTGCCGGTCACGGGCCAGAAAGGTCGTGTGTTGGGGCTAGCAACGGGCCAAGAATAGGCATTTCGGGGACGAAATTCCCTAAGGTGGGTGGATTGTGAGATCCCTCAACTTAGTTCCACATCTAACACCTACTGGGAGAAGATCCAGTTTATAAGTGGGAATGGACTATAGATCTTTAACTTCTTGGGTACCCATTTTAAAGAAATGACTTAGCCCATTACGTTGCACTTTGGGCTGGGTCGTTACAAATGGTATCAGAGCCGACCTGGTTCCGTGTTAGATGGTGGGCTGGATTATGAAACGTTGGCTAGGCTGCCGGTCACGGGCCAGAAAGGTCGGGGGCTGGGGCTAGCAACGGGCCAAGAATAGGCATTTCAGGGACGAAATTCCCTAAGGTGGGTGGATTGTGAGATCCCTCAACTTAGTCCCACATCTAACACCTACTGGGAGAAGATCCTGTTTATAAGTGGGAATGGACTATAGATCTTTAACTTCCGGGGTACCCATTTAAAAGAAATGACTTAGCCCATTACGTTGCACTTTGGGCTGGGTCGTTACAAATGGTATCAGAGCCGACCTGGTTCCGTGTTAGATGGTGGGCTGGATTATGAAACGTTGGCTAGGCTGCCGGTCACGGGCCAGAAAGGTCGTGGGCTGGGGCTAGCAACGGGCCAAGAATAGGCATTTCAGGGACGAAATTCCCTAAGGTGGGTGGATTGTGAGATCCCTCAACTTAGTCCCACATCTAATACCTACTGGGAGAAGATCCTGTTTATAAGTGGGAATGGACTAGAGATCTTTAACTTTCGGGGTACCCATTTTAAAGAAATGACTTAGCCCATTACGTTGCACTTTGGGCTGGGTCGTTACAAATGGTATCAGAGCCGACCTGGTTCCGTGTTAGATGGTGGGCTGGATTAGAAACGTTGGCTATGCTGTCCGGTCACGGGCCAAAAAGGTCGTGGGCTGGGGCTAGCAACGGGCCAAGAATAGGCATTTCGGGGATGAAATTCCCTAAGGTGGGTGGATTGTGAGATCCCTCAACTCTAGTCCCACATCTAATACCTACTGGGAGAAGATCCTGTTTATAAGTGGGAATGGACTATAGATCTTTAACTTCCGGGATATGGATTATGAACGTTCGTTCTAGGCTGCCTGGGACACGGGCCTAGAAAGTGTTGTGGGACGTGGGGCTAGCAATGGGCCAAGAATAGGCATTTCAGGGACGAAATTCCCTAAGGTGGGTGGATTGTGAGATCCCTCAACTTAGTCCCACATCTAATACCAACTGGGAGAAGATCTTGTTTATAAGTGGGAATGGACTAGAGATCTTTAACTTCCGGGGTACCCATTTTAAAGAAATGACTTAGCCCATCACGTTGCCACTCTGGGTGCGTTACTAAATGGTATCATGGAGCCGACCTGGTTCCAAGTGTGTAGAATGTGTTGGAAGGTGGATTAGAAGCGTTGGCTCAGGCTTCCGGATCACGGGCAAAAAAAGGTCGTGGGCTGGGGCAAGCAACGGGCCGTAGACTAGGCATTATCGGGGATGAAGTACCAGTAAGGTGGGTGGATTGTGAGATCCCTCAACTTAGTCCCACATCTAATACCTACTGGGAGAAGATCCTCGTTCCATACGTGGGAATGGACTATCAGATCTCTCACTTTCGGGGTGCCCACTTTAAATGGGCTGCACTTTGCCCATTACTGTTGCACCCTGGGCTGGGTCTCGTTACAAATGGTATCGGAGCGACCTCGTTCCGTTGTTCAGATGGTGGGTCTGGATCAGAAACGTTGGCTAGGCTCCCGGTCACGGGCCGAAAAGGTCGTGTGTTGGGGCTAGCAACGGGCCAAGAATATGCATTTCGGGGACGAAATTCCCTAAGGTGGGTGGATTGTGAGATCCATCAACTTGCGTTCCCACATATCTAACACCTACTGGGAGAAGATCCAGTTTATAAGTGGGAATGGACTATGAGATCTATAACTTCCTTGGGTGCCCATTCTGTGCAGAAATGACTTGGCCCATTATACGTTTGCACTTTGGGCTGGGGTCGTTACGAATGGTGTCTCGAGCCGACCTGGTTCCGTGGTGCTTAGATGGTGGGCTGGATTATGAACGTTGTCTAGGCTGCCGGTCCCGGGCCAGAAAGGTCGTGGGCTGGGGACTAGCAATGGGCCAAGAATGAGGCATTTCTAGGGACGAAATTCCCTAAGGTGGGTGGACCGTGAGATCCCCTCAGCTTGGTTCCACGAGCTAACACCTACCGGGAGAAGATCCAGTTCTATGAGTGGAATGGACTTCATGGGTCTTTAGCTTTTATTGGGTACCCATGTTGCAGAAATGACTCTAGCCCGTTACGTTGCACTTTGGGCTGGGTCGTTACAAGTGGTATCAGAGCCGACCTGGTTCCGTGTTAGATGGTGGTGCTAGATTAGAAACGTTGGCTAGGCTACCGGTCACGGGCCAGAAGGTCGTGGGCTGGGGCTAGCAACGGGCCACGAATAGTGCATTTCGGGGACGAAATTCCTAAGGTGGGTGGATTGTGAGATCCCTCAACTTAGTCCCACATCTAATACCAACTGGGAGAAGATCCTGTTTATAAGTGGGAATGGACTATAGATCTTTAACTTTCGGGGTACCCATTTTAAAGAAATGACTTAGCCCATTACGTTAGCACTTTGGGCTGGGTCGTTACAAATGGTATCAGAGCCGACCTGGTTCCGTGTTAGATGGTGGGTCTGGATTAGAAACGTTGGCTAGGCTGCCGGTCACAGGCCAGAAAGGTCGTGGGCTGGGGCTAGCAACGGGCCAAGATAGGCATTTCGGGGACGAAATTCCCTAAGGTGGGTGGATTGTGAGATCCCTCAACTTAGTCCCACATCTAATACCTACTGGGAGAAGATCCTGTTTATAAGTGGGAATGGACTAGAGATCTTTAACTTCTGGGGTACCCATTTTAAAGAAATGACTTAGCCCATTACGTTGCACTTTGGGCTGGGTCGTTACAAATGGTATCAGAGCCGACCTGGTTCCGTGTTAGATGGTGGGCTGGATTATGAACGTTGGCTAGGCTACCGGTCACGGGCCAGAAAGGTCGTGGGCTGGGGCTAGCAACGGGCCAAGAATAGGCATTTCAGGGGCGAAATTCCCTAAGGTGGGTGGATTGTGAGATCCCTCAACTTAGTCCCACATCTAATACCTACTGGGAGAAGATCCTGTTTATAAGTGGGAATGGACTATAGATCTTTAACTTCCGGGGTACCCATTTTAAAGAAATGACTTAGCCCATTACGTTGCACTTTGGGCTGGGTCGTTACAAATGGTATCAGAGCCGACCTGGTTCCGTGTTAGATGGTGGGATGGATTAGAAACGTTGGCTAGGCTGCCGGTCACGGGCCAGAAAGGTCGTGGGCTGGGGCTAGCAACGGGCCAAGAATAGGCATTTCGGGACGAAATTCCCTAAGGTGGGTGGATTGTGAGATCCCTCAACTTAGTCCCACATTTAATACCTACTGGGAGAAGATCCTGTTTATAAGTGGGAATGGACTATAGATCTTTAACTTTCGGGGTACCCATTTTAAAGAAATGACTTAGCCCATTACGTTGCACTTTGGGCTGGGTCGTTACAAATGGTATCAGAGCCGACCTGGTTCCGTGTTAGATGGTGGGCTGGATTAGAAACATTGGCTAGGCTGCCGGTCACGGGCCAGAAAGGTCGTGGGCTGGGGCTAGCAACGGGCCAAAAATAGGCATTTCAGGGACGAAATTCCCTAAGGTGGGTGGATTGTGAGATCCCTCACCTTAGTCCCACATCTAATACCTACTGGGAGAAGATCCTGTTTATAAGTGGGAATGGACTAGAGATCTTTAACTTCTGGGGTACCCATTTTAAAGAAATGACTTAGCCCATTACATTGCACTTTGGGCTGGGTCGTTACAAATGGTATCAGAGCCGACTTAGTTCCGTGTTAGATGGTGGGCTGGATTATGAACGTTGGCTAGGCTGCCGGTCACGGGCCAGAAAGGTCGTGGGCTGGGGCTAGCAACGGGCCAAAAATAGGCATTTCAGGGACGAAATTCCCTAAGGTGGGTAGATTGTGAGATCCCTCAACTTAGTCCCACATCTAATACCTACTGGGAGAAGATCCTATTTATAAGTGGGAATGGACTAGAGATCTTTAACTTCTCGGGGTACCCATTTTAAAGAAATGACTTAGCCCATTACGTTGCACTTTGGGCTGGGTCGTTACAAATGGTATCAGAGCCGACTTAGTTCCGTGTTAGATGGTGGGCTGGATTATGAAACGTTGGCTAGGCTTCCGGTCACGGGCCAGAAAGGTCGTGGGCTGGGGCTAGCAACGGGCCAAGAATAGGCATTTCGGGGACGCAATTCCCTAAGGTGGGTGGATTGTGAGATCCCTCAACTTAGTCCCACATCTAATACCTACTGGGAGAAGATCCTGTTTATAAGTGGGAATGGACTAGAGATCTTTAACTTTCGGGGTACCCATTTTAAGGAAATGACTTAGCCCATTACGTTGCACTTTGGGCTGGGTCGTTACAAATGGTATCAGAGCCGACCTGGTTCCGTGTTAGATGGTGGGCTGGATTAGAAACGTTGGCTAGGCTGCCGGTCACGGGCCAGAAAGGTCGTGGGCTGGGGCTAGCAACGGGCCAAGAATAGGCATTTCGGGACGGAAATTCCCTAAGGTGGGTGGATTGTGAGATCCCTCAACTTAGTCCCACATCTAATACCTACTGGGAGAAGATCCTGTTTATAAGTGGGAATGGACTATAGATCTTTAACTTCCGGGATGGATTATGAACGTTGTCTAGGCCTGCCGGGCACGGCCAGAAAGGTTGTGGGCTGGGGCTAGCAATGGGCCAAGAATAGGCATTTCAGGGACGAAATTCCCTAAGGTGGGTGGATTGTGAGATCCCTCAACTTAGTCCCACATCTAATACCAACTGGGAGAAGATCTTGTTTATAAGTGGGAATGGACTAGAGATCTTTAACTTCTGGGGTACCCATTTTAAAGAAATGACTTAGCCCATTACGTTGCACTTCGGGCCGGGTCGTTACAAATGGTATCAGAGCCGTCCTGGTTCCGTGTTAGATAGTGGGCTGGATTAGAAACGTTGGCTAGGCTGCCGGTCACGGGCTAGGAAAGGTCGTGGGCTGGGGCTAGCAACGTGGCCAAGAATAGGCATTTCGGGGATGAAATTCCCTATGGTGGGTGGATTGTGAGATCCCTCAACTTAGTCCCACATCTAATACCTACTGGGAGAAGATCCTGTTTATAAGTGGGAATGGACTATAGATCTTTAACTTCCGGGGTACCCATTTTAAAGAAATGACTTAGCCCATTACGTTGCACTTTGGGCTGGGTCGTTACAAATGGTATCAGAGCCGACCTGGTTCCGTGTTGGATAGTGGGCTGGATTAGAAACGTTGGCTAGGCTTCCGGTCACGGGCAAGAAAGGTCGTGGGCTGGGGCTAGCAACGGGCCAAAAATAGGCATTTCAGGGACGAAATTCCCTAAGGTGGGTGGATTGTGAGATCCCTCAACTTAGTCCCACATATAATACCTACTGGGAGAAGATCCTGTTTACAGTGGAATGGACTATAGATCTTTAACTTCCGGGGTACCCACTTTAAAGAAATGACTTTGCCCATTACGTTACACTTTGGGCTGGGTCGTTACAAATGGTATCAGAGCCGACCTGGTTCCGTGTTAGATGGTGGTCTAGATTAGAAACGTTGGCTAGGCTACCGGTCACGGGCTAGAAAGGTTGTGTGTTGGGGCTAGCAACGGGCCAAGAATAGGCATTTCGGGGACGAAATTCCCTAAGGTGGGTGGATTGTGAGATCCCTCAACTTAGTTCCACATCTAACACCTACTGGGAGAAGATCTAGTTTATAAGTGGGAATGGACTATAGATCTTTAACTTCTTGGGTACCCATTTTAAAGAAATGACTTAGCCCATTACGTTGCACTTTGGGCTGGGTCGTTAGAAATAATTTCAGTGGACGAAATTCCCTAAGGTGCAACGGGCCAAGAATAGGCATTTCGGGGACGAAATTCCCTAAGGTGGGTGGATTGTGAGATCCCTCAACTTAGTCCCACATCTAATACCTACTGGGAGATGATCCTGTTTATAAGTGGGAATGGACTATAGATCTTTAACTTTCGGGGTACCCATTTTAAAGAAATGACTTAGTCCATTACGTTGCACCTTGGGCTGGGTTGTTACAAATGGTATCAGAGCCGACCTGGTTCCGTGTTAGATAGTGGGCTTGATTAGAAACGTTGGCTAGGCTGCCGATTACGGGCCAGAAAGGTCGTGGGCTGGGGCTAGCAACGGGCCAAGAATAGGCATTTCGGGGACGAAATTTCCTAAGGTGGGTGGATTGTGAGATCCCTCAACTTAGTCTCACATCTAATACCTACTGGGAGAAGATCCTGTTTATAAGTGGGAATGGACTATAGATCTTTAACTTTCGGGGTACCCATTTTAAAGAAATGACTTAGCCCATTACGTTGCACTTTGGGCTGGGTTGTTACACAAATTTCATATTTTTTCCTTAATCAAATCTACATTTATATATATTATTATAACACACAATTTACCAATCCTAATATGGAATTCTAATAATCAATACTTTCAAATAATTAAGTTAAAATAAATTATACCTCGCGTCGTCGAAAATCGGCGACGGCTAGGGTTTCCATTTCGTGGCTCGAAACTCAAATTCGGCACCCAGCGGCATCCGAAGTCCGATTAGATTGGACCGGGTGCATTCGGTGGATGATCCGGCGAATTTCCCATGAATCCAATTTTCCGGCGGTTTCGACGGTTTTTCGGCGAATGTCGGCAGTTTTCTGGCGAATGTCGGCAGTTTTCTGGCGAATGTCGGCAGTTTTCTGGTGAATGTCGGCAGTTTTTCGGCGGATTCCGGTGGTTTCCCGGCAATGTTTTGGGACGGGGCAATCAAGGGGTTTATCGGCACTAGCTCGACGAGCTTGGTCCAATGGTGGTGTCAAACAAGGCAGCCGGGGCGGCGATGGCTGTCGGCGGGGGCGTCGAAAATGGGTGGCGGCGGCAGCGTGCACCGATCAGGGCTGCGGCCAGCCTCGACGGCAGTTGGGATGATGGGGAAACGTCGAAGACGGCGAGGGGTTGGTCGTTGGGGTCACAGTAGTGGCGGTGCGGGCCGGACATCGGCGAATCGATGAGGGAGGGCACCACAGCTTGTGGGGCGATTCCGGCGTCGTGGCGGCGAGATGGTGGCCGGGGTGGGTCGTGGCAGCACGGCGACTGCACGACGGGGCATGGCGGCATTGCTCGGCGGCAGTGCGGCGGCGGCAAGGGTTTGGGGTGAGGAAGGTGTCAGGAAAGGAAGTGTAATACTCCAATGGTAGTTTCGTAATTAAGTATTGACTCGATTCCTACTCGAGTCAAAATAATAACTAGTTCGTAATAAATTCTAAAAAAATCTAGAAAAATATGGAAAAATTCCATAAAATAAAAAAAACACAACAACATCCAAATGGCACTAACTCGACTCGAACCAACGGTTGAACCGACTTGTTCGGTAACGTAAAACCCTGACTGGAGTCACGGGTTTTATAGTGGGGAACGCGGAGGGGGCCGCGGTTGCGGGGAGGGCCGGGGGTGGGGGGGTGACCGGTTGGGAAGGTCAGCGGTGGGGGCGGGGGTACCGGAGGGAGAAATGGGGGGGGGGGGGGGTTGAAAATTTTGAGAAATGGTGGGAAGGGGTGAAAAAAATGGGAATTGATTGATGGCCATTGGATTTTAATCCAACGGCCATCAATCCAATGTGCTACCTGCACTGCAAAAGGTAAGTAGCGCACTGTATCAACACTATATATATATATATATATATATATATATATATATATATAGCTTAATGAAAATAAGATGTAAAATACTTTTTTCATAGAGATTTGATCGTTTTAAATAAGGAAAGAAGTTAATAAGTAAACCGGTAAGAGGGAAAAGATATGGTGAACAAGTTTGGCACAATCACATGTGAATTAAGCTCATATCAATAACAAGGTGTCCCTTAAGATAAAATAAGAATTAACGCAGGGCTAAACACTTAATGTTAACCAGTAGGTTAATCTAAGTGGAGCCAAACATATTCATTTTGATCTTTTACCTAAATTGTGCCCATGGGTCAAAGACACAGTCTATGTTTGTCTTAGAGGAGATTTTGTAGATTGTATAGATATGTTAGGAGTATTAGTTGCTTAGATGGTCAATGGTGTAAGTAAATGGGTAGAAATTCCTTAGTATTTTTCTCCTATGCAAGTAAAGAAGTGGGTAATTGGATCTAAAATGGGTAAAAGGTATACAATGACGTCATAGAGAGGGTTCCTCTTCCTATTCAATGACAAATCTTTCTCCCACTCTTGTTGTGACTTCAATACCTCTCCCACTCTCTTCCCTTGCCACCTTGTGGAGCAAATGACTTCCAACCATTCTTTCATAAAGAATTGACAAGTTTGCATCATGTTTTCGTCAAGTTTGCAAGAAGGAAGTGCTTGGGCTTGAGTTCTAGAGAAATTCAACAAGGTTAATGGTTAATAATTAAAACCTAGATCTTTAATTCCATGGAGTTCATACGTGCATATCATGAATCATCATATTTTATTACTTGTTGAATTAAATTATGCAAATTACCTGCAAAATCATGTTTTTATTTAAGTTTCATGAAATAATTACATAGGATTGTTATTAGAAATTAAGAACATGATTCATGATTGAATTTTATACCATGTTTTGATGTTTAGACAAGAGGTTATTATGATAATCAAGCAAATCAAAAGAAAAAACAATGAATTAGGATTTTTAGCATGACTTGTTGTATGTTTAAGAACAAGTTTATGAATTATATGTTGTTTACCCACCTAAGAAAAACTATGAGAAAGTAAATAAATGATAATGGCTTGAAAACCTACTATCACCCACAATTTTGTGCTCCGGAAGATTAAAAACCCATATTTTGTTTCACCCAAATCGAATAAAATTTAGATGAGAAAAAATAAAAACAAGTTAGAACTTCACCGCAGCAACACAGCTCTAACTTTGAGCACTACAGCACTGGCAAAAATAAATTTGAAGGTTTGGCAGAGCGCTGGAGCTCACAAAGCTGGGGTGTTGAGCCCGCACCTATCTTTGAACGGTTATAACTTTTGCCATATATATCAGATTCAAGCGAATCTTTTTGCACATGACCATCATGATCTCTAGCTTCTATTTATTAAACTTCAAAGGATTTTGTTAGGTAGTTTAGATATATGAATTTTAAAACTTGGGGGTCTAAAAATCCTAATTTTATGTTTTATTGATGTTATGCTTCAAGTATGCTATGTTGATGATTAGTCAACCACTTAATGATGATTGTATGTCATTGCATGCTTGTTATAAGTGTTATTCGTATGTTGTATGAGCGTCATATACATGTCATGCCATGTCATATCATGTAAGCATAGGTAAACTACTATGGGTGTTAATATAGTTGTATATTATTGTTTAATGTAGGAAAGCCATTGAGTGACGTCAAAACGTAGATCAGGCGATTATCTGGACCCATGTTTGTTCATATTTTGGGCATTTTAAGATCCTCTATGGTGATACGTTATTAGATAGACTAATCAAATATTTGATGTTTTCAACATGTTATCATGTTATGTCATATTATGCTATGTAAGATAAGTAATAATGTGATAATACAACAATAATTTTTAACTATGGTGTTATGTGAAAGCACAAGATGGAGACTTAGCAACTAAGTTTTGAAGTAGTTTTCAAATAAAATGTGGTTCTAGGGCATCCTCCTTAGGCAAGGACCGGAATCATTAACCAACGGCTATTGTCTTGACAATACTAGTGATCATTAGTAGTTTTTCAGTGGGATCCAGATGTACAGGTTATGATGCTATGCTCGAAAATAGTCAAAAGGACCAAACTTCTTTTTGATGTTATTTTAGTTTTCAAATAATTAGACCACATGGGTAGTTAATAGTTTCGAAATGAATGTAGGCTACGTTGAAAGGGCTACTCTATTTGTTTTCTAATAGATATATCGCAATAAGTAACTAAATAATCTAATATAGGCTAAGTCACAAGGACTAGTTGACATGTATTCAATTTTTTCTATCGAAGTTAGCAAACAAATGGTTTCACAAGGAAATCAAATAATTAGTAGTTAACTGTTTAGCCACTATGTTATGTTACAATATTATAAATGATAATATACTATGCTAATGTCAAATTAAGTATTAGTTTATGCTACTAGATTATTTAGTTGGTTAAAGTTAAGTTATGTTCAATTTATGAATGCTATGTTTAGGTTAGCTATGTATGAATGACATTAATGCAATTTTCTATTGTGTTTAATTGAATGTAGTTTAAACATATTTTCTTATTATGTGTGTTACATTTGTAAGCAGTGGACTCAATGCCTTGTTAGCAAGTTACTAAGCGAACAAAGTTTGTTTTGTACATATGTACAAGAAACTTTTAGATCGAAGGGATCAAAAGACTAAGCAATTAAGATTTTATTTCTATTATTTACATTTTTAATATAGTAGGATAATAGACTTTTACTGAGAGGTGCTCAAAGTAGGTATGAATTTTTAATTTGGTTTTATATCGATGCAAGTGTTGATCGAATAAATAGAAATAGTCTATTGTGTTTATTGTTTATGTTTATGCATGTGTGTTAATAGATGATGCTAATAATGATCTTGATTAAGGCATTATACATGTTAAAAAATTGGGGTTGTTATAAGTTGGTATCAGAGCACAAACACTTTCTTTTCTAAGTTAAACTGAATTAAAAGTCTACTTGGTTAAAATAACCTGTGAATTCCACATCACTCATAAGATAGATTAATAAGTCTCTAACTAATGTTGACCACAAATAATTGTCCCTTTTAGTTGTCTTGGTGTATATGATTCAAACGAACATTTGGATCAATGGTAATGTTGGATGTGTCGATAAATCCTTTTGATGGAACAAGGAAAGGAATTATTTAGGACCCATTAGGTACAAATACTCCTGAAGATAATAATACCACTACGTAGTTGTGGGTTTTCAATAGTGTTTTCATCTGCTACAATAATTTGTGAGATGAATTTAAGTGGTGAAGACATGATAACGGAGTAATTCCATAGATGGTTATCAAGCTCACCACTTTCGATGGAATCAGGAGATTCTACCAAACCTTCAAGTAAGATTACTTTGATACCTATAGCTGCTCCAAGGAGACAATTCAAACAATTTTGTAATATTTGTGTTACAGATTTTGTGAAACAAATTTAAGGATGAAATTTACTTTAAGGGGGTAAAGATAAGACCCAATAAAAACCTTATGCTTTGAAATCTAGACAAATTGAGTACCTCATGTTTAAAAATCCATAACTACAATAATAGAAATCAAAAAATTCTAAAATATGGAGGAATAAAACTAGACTCTCCAAGGAATCTAATGAATCAAGAATCACATTAATTAGAATATTGTAGTGTGAGTTATAATTTTTATAAGTTGATAGTAAAGCCTCGAAAACCCAAAATGGGATACATGGACAACGAATTTCTTTGTGAAAATTAGTTATAACTAAATTCAGGGTCCATTAGGAATAATAAAACTATGATATCATATATATATATATATATTAGTTTAACGGAAACAAGATCTATAAGACTTTGTTCACAGTTTGATTGTTCTAAATAAGAAAACAAGTTAATAAGTAAATGGACAAAAGAGCAAAAGCTATGCTGAACAAGTTGGACATGGTCACATGTAAACCAAGTTCATATCACAAGCAAGGTGTCTGTTATGATAAAATAATAATTAATGCGAGGCTAAACACTTAATGTTAATTGGTAGATTAATCTAGGTGGAGCAAAACATGTTCACAATGATTTTGTAGAGGAGGTTTCCTAGATTGTGTAGATATGTTAAGAGCTTTAGTTACTTAGTCAATTAAGGATTTAAGTAAACAGATAGAAACTCCTCAGTATTTTTCTCCTAGGTGGGTAAGGAAGTGGCTAATTAGATTTAAGACGAGTAAGAGGTATACTACCTTGATAGTTTCCTCATTCAGCTCTGGTCTAAATAGCATTGGGTCTCTAGTATTTAAACAACATGTTGGTGATCTACATGGTCTTCTATAAGTGCTTTAAAGGGTGTCGTACCTATAGTAGACTGAAATTTATTATTGTAAGCAATCTCTAAAAGGTTAATGGTCTTCCTCACTACCTTGCTAATCCAAAACACATGATCTAAGCAAATCTTCTAGTATTTGGATGGTCCATTCTAACTATCCATCTATTTGAAGATAGAATGCATAGCTAAAATTTAACAATGTACCCATTACTTCCTAACTACCCATGTCCCTCTAATCCTCATCTATGAAAGTCATCTACATATACCCTCAGGAAACTCAATCCTAAATCCTACAACCATACTATGGTGTGCTATGAGTCTCCTGTTAGGTATGAGTGTATAGGCTAATGAGCTGCACGGCTCACTATCGCCAGTCTAAATCTAACTCTCAAGTGTCCTTGTATAAGGAACTGGACTGCTCACTGGGTCCTAATTGACTCAGTCCTGAGTCAAGTATCTCATTCTGTTCTATAAGAGAACAAGGATAGCTGCTATGACTCTATTGCATACTATAGCTCAAGTGACTATCTATACAACTACTAACTACCGCTGAAAGGAAGCGAGAACACCTGTACATACACAGCATGTCTCAAGGAGTATGATAACATACTCTACATGGGACTGTGGAGTCTGCATCTGGTCTGTGGCATGTGCACTGCGCTCTGGTCAATGTATACTCATCTCAATCCTCTGGATAAACTGATGGTAGAACTGATACATACAAAGGGGTGAGTGGGAATCCTCAAGTGAAAACTCTACTATGTCTGACATCTCTAGGTTATAGGAAGGGAGGCTGAATCTCGTGGAAATCTAGTCACACTGCTCAAGAACTCTCAATGGGTGGTATCTCATTCTCACATGTGGTGTCTGACACCAGGTAAATGGGGGGATCCACTAGGTTAAGAAAAACCCGCTACATAGGTGTGTCACTCTGGTCTATGGTAAGGTCTAGGTATCATACAAATGGCAAGGAAGATGAAATCCCTATGTAGCGTACTGGGTGACCAAAATATCAGTAGGTCTATGAACTTGTCTCTAAGATCACCACGATTCACTATGCCACAGGTGATCAGGCTGTGGAACAGTCAATCGATCACGAATCTCAGAAATGGCTCTTATGTGGCTCTAGTTCAATCAGCTAATAGTAGGCATGTGTTTCTCGATACTATACTAGTCACGCACTTCTAAACGGGTGGGGTGCAAACAACCCAAAGAACCACTATCTCCCCTCAAGTCTACGGGGACTCATAGTGAGGTTTGACACGTGTCTCATCCGCTCTTCAGTGGTGTGTGACCTGCCGTCCCGTACCGATTTGTAGTACTAATCTTGACTCACATGACTACTACCGTTGTGGTAGACTCTCAAGCAAGGTTATCAATCAAGATGAGCATACATTGGTATTGCTTTCTAGTCAACATGGCCTGGGGTGAAATCCTCATCGAAAGATCGGTCTACAACATCTACCTGCACCGTAAACCCTAATCAGTACCATAAAAGTACCTCTATACTCAGGGCAAGGCTCAATCCTATGTCTCAAGGTGAGAACTTAATCGTGCTGGCGAAACACAAGGGAATTACTGTCCTTCTGAAAAACCCTTCCTCACTAACGCTCTATCTATGCCCAATACTAGTATAGGTCAAACTCCTATCGCCTAGTGGCCCATCGCAAAATGGGTTAAAGTACGCACGTGATCATCTACTAACCATCTAAACATTGCATGCTAGTTGTGGCCCATGGATATACTATCATGTAATCTGCACAATCTGATCATTGTGACCATCCCATCTGGAGGTCATACTGTCATATTCCCTGATTCTGTCCATGCGCATCCCTATGAGACTGTCACTAAGAGTGCCTGATGGGGTTATCTTGCAATATTCATCTGACCCAAGGGTGTTAGGTCAAAACACTAATTGCAAGAGAGCTGTGAAGTTGGATCCTATGCCATCTCATCCAAATAACCTCACTTTTCCTAACTCTTCTCTATTCTGCTAATTTCCATTGTGGCTATATCTTGTTCCTCAAGTTCTGGCCCTACTAAACTCTAACTAATCTACTCGGTCGGCGGATGAGCAATACACGGACGGCGGTAGTGCATCTTCGGTCGGTAGTGGTACATCTCGAACGACGGTTGTGCACTCGGCGGTAGTTGTGTGACTCGGTCAGCGGTCGTGCAACTCGGTCGGTGGTTGTGCAACTCGGTCGGCGGTTGTGCTACTCGGTCGGTGGTTGTGCAACTCGGTCGGTGGTTGTGCACTCGGTTGGTGGTTGCGCAATCGGTCGGTGGTTGTGCACTCGGTCGGTGGTTGTGCACTCGGTCGGTGGTTGTGCACTCGGTCGACGGTTGTGCAACTCTGTCGGTGACAATTCTATCTAGATGCTAAATTCTGATCTGGATTGTATACATCATAAATCCACTCTACTATCTCTGACATATCTTGGCTTCTAACAACTAGGCTCAGGTTGTCCAACCATACGTGTCTAATCAAGAGGGGTTTGGATCATGTGCTGACACATATGATGGTAAACCTATGTTGAACTCACTGTAATCTCTTAAAATCTGGAGTGGCTGCTTTCATCAGTGCTGACTGGCCCTCAATAGTAGTCCTGATCTTTTCCTCATCATATCGAGATCTCTACCTGGCAAAGTGAACCCAAAACTGTTGCCGGTAGGTCATAAACTAGTGGAAGAGGGGGAGGTGGTGAAGTGCTAATCAAACTGTCGATCCACCATGCTACTCATCCTCATTCATTACTATCTTCTAGAAGTGGTCCATCTCAAGTCGTCTGCACAAACTCTCATCTATGCTCCATGTACTTCAATGGCCCTATTGGCATCACATCCTTCATCCGTAGGGATTTGTCTAAGGCACTCAACGGTCCATCTCATGTGCCACTAATTTACTAGTATCTCTATACTTCAAGTTCTTTCCCACTATGTACACCATGTCCAATGGAAGCAGGACTAATGTGGTGACATGCAAAACATGGACACCTGGTCAACATCCAATTCAGCCTCAGCTGACCGAAAATGTGGACACCTAGCTCATCTAAATCTCTTTTGCAATGGACAGCATCGGTGGGTCTCTACGCCCATCATGACATTCCTATCAGATTCTTAGAATCTAACGTCTATTGACATCTTGATCTGGTATAAGATAGGATCCTATACCCATTCTACCTCTGCTAGCACTACTACATCCCCTGCTCACATCTAACTGGGCAAGCAATCTGATATCATGATAACAATCCATATATGGCATGTCAGCTCAACTAAGATCAATGTCACATATTTCTGATCAAGTCTTGAATACAATCTTATCCAAACAACTTATGAAGAAAAATCTGCATGTAAAGAAAATATACGAAAACATACCTGCCAGCTGGACTCGGAGCAGTCTTTGCACACACATCACCTATAAAAGTATCATACATCTTAATCGGCCGAGAGTGGCTCTGATACCAATTCTGTAACACCCAAAATCTGGTTCACGCTCGTGAACCGAACCGGCATGTTACAGGCCCGTTAGGTCAGCTAACCGGAACCTAACTCATGCAGATCCAATCTTGGCATCTTAAGATGAAGATACAACTCGCAATGCATTGATGAATGCACAAACCCTAACATGGTACTACATGAATGACATGCAATTAAAGCACACCCCAATACAATTACGATTAAACTCAATAAAAATTCTAAAATAAAACAGACAGAGTCTCCCCTAAAAGTGCAATTAGGGTCCATGCTGTCAAAACAATATATGCCAATATATATGCATATATCAACAATTTTATTAACACACCATCTAATATACTGTATATTCATTATAGAACTTGGGCCACACTTCTACTGCGCACTCTGATCACATCTCACCTCTTGTCATCATGTAATAACATCATATCATTTCATTTAATCATATCCTACCATGTCTTAACATTTCACATCATTCACAATATAATAACATCATAAATAAAGTATTAACCACTCTATCGACTAACATGTGTGCAAGCGACAACAGTGCTCCTCCATCCAAGCTGGCTCTTCCAACTCGTGATTATTACCTACATATAGTATAAAAACACGTCAGTAACAAGTGTTACTGGTCCGGAAAATAAAATAACTATAACAAGCTGGCTATGAGAGCAAACTCTCATATGAAAGAAAACATCATATACTCCACGTGAACACTCTGAAGGGCACTACTGAGGAGCCACTGGGCTGCAGTCCTGGTAGCATCCCGAACTTACTGATCTGCTGCTGGTACTGTGCCACTCTCGGCACTTCTTTTTCAGTACTTCACGTAAAACTTTATCCTAAGCCCTCTCCTTACCTCCATATTTCTCCTGGCCTTGAGCACGAAGGCCGAGTACTCTCAGGCAGTCGCCTTTAATACCCTTTGAACCACAAGTCCAGACATGCCTGCACTAAACAGTACCCGTAACATCTCCGGGTGTGAGGAACTCAAACGCGGAGTTGTCAGGATCCCTCGGGAATGGAACAGTCCGTTGGCACTAATCTAGAGCCCGCTTTGACTATCACAGCATCCGCTCATGGTACGTGCAGTCGGTTTCTCCATCTCTCGTCTCACTGAAAACGCAAAAACTACATATATATATATAGGGATCGGTAGGGATTTATATAATAGGCCCGAAGGCAACTTGTGGTGGATCTTGTTGTTCGAAATCATCCTTGAGGGATCTCATCCTCGAGGGGTTATTAATCCGGAAATCTGTTCGGCTAGATGGCCCAAGTTAAGTGGGATCTAATAAAACGCCACTTAACCCGTCCTGCAAATGATAAGATAAACATACAATAGAAAGACATAAAATAGAGTCGAGTCCTAAACGGACCTGGTAGAAGCTCCAAGCGTGTCATCGCGCCTAGGCGGCGAGCTCCTACTTTGTACCTACACATCAAAACTAAATACCAACGCCCGCTAACTAAATGATGCATCAAACTCGTCATATAATCAACACACTCACATAATCAAACCACATCCATCAATAGTAAAATAATCATAAATATGAAAGAAATTCTAACTCATCCTATTCATACCAATTTTATTGTGCTTTTCTAAGTTACATCGTGGTCACTTATCATGTTCCGACTCGATCTACCTCATTCGATCACTTACTCTTCATTCACACTTAATCTCATCATGCAACTCATCGTTTCATCCATCATTAAGCATTAATCACATCAATAAACCAACCCTAGCGTGTTGTGCTAACAATCATCAAGTTTAAATTATAAATTGGGAGGTAATTATACCTCATGTCATCGGCAATTGGCGTAGGGTTCCATCGCGCGTCTCGGAGCTCGAATTTGGCGCTCATCGGTGTCCGACATTCGATCGGAATCGACTGGATGAACTCTTCGGAAGATCCGGCTAATTCCAGCGAATCCGATTTCCGGCGGGTTCTGGCAGTTTTCCGGCTGCTTTAGTGGTTTTTCGGCACCCTTCTGGCGGTTTTCTGGCGACAATTGCCGGCAGCGTCTACTAGCTGGATAGGGGTCATATAGGGTACCATTGGAACCGGCTCGGCGAGCCCGACACATCCACGATGTCGACATGGTCGGCTGAGGTGGTGGCTCACCGCAAAATGGCTAAAACAGAGGGTGGCCGTGGTGGTGTGGAGATCCGGCCGGGATGGGCGGCGCTAGCCTCCGTTCCGGTCGGGGAAGATCACTAGGCGGTCGATGATGCTGAGGCGACCACCTGATCATGGCGGTGATGGTCACCGATGGCGGAATCGGCGACACGACTGAAATGTAGCCGTGGCGCTAGGTGAGGCGATTCCGGCGTCGCGGCGTCCTGGTAGCGGCCGAGGTTGGTCGGGGTGGCTCGTGGCGGCGACGGTCGCCGATGGCGAGAATCGGCGACACGACCGAAATGTAGCCGTGGCACTAGGTGAGGCGATTCCGGCATCGCGGCGTCCTGCCAGCGGCCGAGGTTGGTCGGGGTGGCATGGCAACGCCGTGGCGGGGCTAGGCAGCGTCGATCGGCGACCGGGCGGCATCGACAACGGCGGCGGCGACGCTGCACGGGGGCTGCAGCGGCGACGTGGCACGGGTGCGGGTCAGGGCAAGGGTTTGGGAAGAAGATGTCGGGAGGGGAGAAATAACTAGGGTGGCAATTTCGTAAATAAGACTTGACCCGTCTCTCACTCGAGTCAAGTATAATAACTAAGTCGTATTAAATCCAAAAAAAACATAAAAATTCGGGAAAAATTCCGTAAAATCAAAAAAACACCACAACTTTATAATGATATGCTCTATGACTAACAACCCACCCAAACTGCCCGTAATGTGTCCTAACGCGGTAAACTGCTTAAAACTAATTCTACGATCCACTATATATAAAAATAAAAAAAATGACTGGCATACTCACATATATCTGATAACTCACTCTGTTCTGATGTATTCATGACGTTATCATCGTATACTTGGGTATGTATGACCCTCATAGCTCATACACGCGACCGGTGTCGGCTCGGTACACGTGTCCTGAAACTGACTCAACTCGATTATAACAGTCGAACAGACCGGTTTTGAATATAAAACCCTAACTCGAATCATGGGTTGTACAAGGGTAATTCATTTCATGTACTTTCCTTTGTTTAGAAGCATAAGCTACTAGCGTGTTATTTTGCATAAGGACTACTCCATAAACCTTGGTTAGAAGCAACACTATAGATGACAAATCTTTCAACTCCTTAAGGCTAAGTGAGAATTGAGGTGGTTGTCAAACATTGCTTGAGTTTTTGAAAATTTTCTCACAAGCTTCATCTTATGAGAACTTCTTATCCTTCCTTGTCAGAGAAAGTGAAATTGCTATAGTAGAAAAGTTCTTAATGAACTTCTTATAATAGCTTGCAAATCCTAAAAAGCTGATGACTTCAGTAACATTCTTGGGTTGATTCCAATCTATAATTGTTGCCACTTTAGATGGGTCTACTAGAACACCATATTTAGATATAATGTGACCAAGGAATAAAATTTATTTAACAAAAAAGTCTCATTTACTAAACTTGGCATACAACTTATTTTTCTAAAGAATCTCTAATGCTTTCCTAAGATGTTTCTCATGAAGTTCTTCAATATGAGAGTAGATTAAAATATCATCTACAAAGACGATAACAAATTCATCTAAATAATTAGGAAAAAATTTATTCATGAGATCCATAAAAGCTGATGGAATATTGGTCAAATGAGAAGGCATAACCAAAAACTCATAATGACCATTCCTTGTTCTAAATGCACTTTTCATCACATCTTAATCTTTGATTCAAAGTTGATGATTTCCTACTCTGAAGTTAATGTTGGAAAAAATATAGGCATATTTTAGTTGATCAAATAAATCATTAATCCTAAGAAGTGGATATTTATTATTGACTATGACTTGATTCAATAGTCAATAATCTATGCAAAGCATAAGTGTACTGTCCTTCCTCTTCACAAAAATGACTTGAGCTCCCCAAGGTGACACACTAGATCATATGAAGCCCTTGTCTACTAACTCTTTCAGCTATACCTTAAGTTCTCAGAGTTTTACAGGTGCTATTCTATGGGGTTCCTTTGATATAGGTGTAGTCCCATGTGATAAGTCTGATAGAAAGCTCCAATTCCCTTTTTGGTGGCAATCAAGTAATTCTTCTAGAAAAATGTCTAAGAATTCCAACACAAACCTAACTAGGGATGGGTAGACCTCCTTAAACTCTTTTGTCTCCTCCACCACAATAGCTAGGAACCCTTGACATCCTAATAATGGCTGATTCTCTATTAGTTCACCTTTAAAGAATAGCTTCTTTCCACTAGTTAAATCTCTGACTAAATATACTTTCTTCTTGTTGCAATCTAAGATAGTATGATTCTTAGCTAGCCAATCTATTCCTACAATTAAGTCTATCCCTACTAAATGATACATAACAAATTCCCACACAATTGACTTGTTCGGCACTTGCATAAAAATTGATCCAACTTGCTTGTGAACTATTGTTTGATTGCCATTAGGAGTACTTACATTTAACAGTGGATCTAAAATCTAGGTTTTAGACCTTAAGTCTCTAGCAAGTCTATATGACATATATGAATGAGTGCAGTTTGAATCAAATAAGAGTAAATCTGGAGTATCATAAATAGTGATCATACCTTAAATGAGATTGATCCTTGCTACATCTTCTGCATTAGTTGCATTCAACTTGGCTGGAACTAGGGCTTTTTGATTCTCATTCTTTGGAGTAATCCCTCTTGAGATGCCGCCTTCTTCACATACGAAATACTTGTTAGAATTCTTCAAGCATTTTCCCATCATGTCATCTCTTGAGTTTTGATGAAAGGATCTATTATTCCCATTTTTATTGCCATTGCCATTGGCATTCCTCTTTCTCATGTTAGTGTCACCGTTCTTGTTGTTCTGAGTATAATTCTGATTCTGATTTGGTTTGGAGCTTGTTGAACTTGAAGTTTTGGGTCATGGCCTTCTCCTTGTTGAGCTACTGCCTTGGCCATAGTAGCTGATTTTTGACCAGCCATATGGTCCTTAAGTGCAAATTACAAGTCCCCATATGAACTTGTTTATGCAAGCTATCTCCAAAGCACATACTAATGGAGCTAAACATTCAAGCTGAATGAACTTTTCTGCTCGTATTTCCATACCATCTAGTCCTTATCTTGCTTCAAATTAGTGAATTCTCTAGCCGTCTAGTCCATGAATTTTACCCATATGATCGTGTCAAATTGCCTCAACGAAATTAGTCCTCTGAACTACCTCCCACTAGAATGCGGCTTCTTCCTTAAGCATACAGGAAGCTAGCCTCACCTAATGATTCTCTCGTACGTCCATCACCCTGAAAGTCTTGAGAGTAGTGAGGGTCCAAGCTTTGGCTTCTCAGGTTTTATGGTTCCCTTGAATGCCTTCCTACCATTCTTGATGAACTTCTCTAGAGTGAAAAGCCCATGCTGATTTGGTGAAGATACAATAAGAACTTGATTTCCAGCAATTTCAGCTGCTACTGTGGGTCCTATGGGATGACTGACTGTAACACCCCGTTTCGGCTCACCCATGAACCGACCCGGAAATGTCACCGGCGACCGAACCGTTCGCTAATCTACTAGATTCGGTTAAGCCGACCCGGATCTACTCTCGGCGTCTCAAGATGGAGATGCAAATGTGAAATGCATGAATGGGAACAATTGGGTTCTAACGCGGTCCTACATGCATGCTATGATGTACAAGCAAAAACAAGACAAAACAATAAATGAGAAACCAAAAGAAAATATATGCTATTACGGAAAAACGGACAGAGTTTCCCCTAAAAGTGCAATAGGGGCCAACCTGTCCACAACAAGGGTATATAAATATTTTATGAAAATACGATAACACATACCAATCTACATTGACATTAAATCATTATCTCATTCGTTTTTACCCGAGCCGAGTCTGAACTCCAAGGCTCCCTACTCATTCATATTTATCAGTTCGTTTCATAACAAGTAATTCATTCAAGCAAACACATCAAAATTATCATTTACATAACAATAACACACCATCATTATACATACGTTACACGCGGCAGGTACATGTGTGCGCGGTTCCGTGCTGCTCCTCCGCAGTCCCGACAGCTTTCATCGCTCGCATTCCTCACCTACATATATATAGAAAAACCGTCAGTAACGAGTGTTACCGGCCCGGAAAATAACTAATATCAATCTGGCACAGGAGAGCAAACTCTCCTGTTGAATCAAAACCATATACTTCCTCAAGAACTCTCATCAGGGCACATACGGGAGCCGTCGCCGTCGGGCCGTCGCCCTCGGGTCGACAGCATCCCCCTTTCTTTCTCATTCTCATACCTTGGCCATTTCTCTATCGCTTCTCGCATCAAATTTCATTCCTTACCGCCCTCTGCACCTTCCATATTACTCCTGGCCTTGAGCACAAAGGCCGAGCACTCTCAGGCAGTCGCCTTCAGTACCCTTTGAACCACAAGTCTAGACATGCGCTGCATTGCAGTACCCGTAAACCTCCACACTTCTCCGGGTTTGAGGAACTCAAAGGTGGAGTTGTCCGGATCCTTCGGGAACGAAGTGGGTTCTCCCCAGCTCCAGAGCCCGCTCTTCCGAGCACACGCCCTATCTGAAGACGTGGCCGCAAGTACCCCTCATCCCATCTCTCACCGAAAACACGAAAACTATACATATATAGGCCTGGGTTGGGATTTATACAATAGGCCCGAAGGCATCGTGAGCTGGATCTGAAGTTCGAAAACAAACTCGAGGGATCTCATCCTCGAGGGTTATTAATCCGAAATAAAACTGTTGGCTAAATGGCCCGAGTTAAGTGGGATCCGATAAAACGCCACTTAACTCGTCCTGCACATGATAAATCAAATATACAATAGAGTAGCGTAAAACAGAGAACGAGTCCTAAACGGACCTGGTAGAAGCTCCAAACGGGTCCACGCGCCTAGGCGGCGAGCTCCTACACCGTACCTACACAATCAGGCTAAAAACTAACGCCCGCATGATGAATCACACATCCTATAGCATGCACACACAATCAACACAATCACGCATCAACCATCACACATCAACCTATATCAATTCTAGCAATCAATTCTAGCAAGTCTACTTAGGCTAGTTTGCATTAGATCATGATCATTACCTAGTTACCCTAATTAGTTTCTTAGTCTCCATTTTTTAACACCACTCAATCAAACAAATTTCATATTTTATCCTTAATCAAATCTACATTTATATATATTATTATAACACACAATTCACCAATCCTAGCATGCAATTCTAATAAGCAATACTTTCAAATAATTAAGTTAAAATAAATTATACCTCGCGTCGTCGAAAATCGGCGACGGTTAGGGTTTCCGTTTCGTGGCTCGAAACTCAAATTCGGCACCTAGCGGCGTCCGAAGTCCGATCAGATTGGATCGGGTGCGTTCGGCGGATGATCCGGCGAATTTCCCACGAATCCAATTTCCGGCGGTTCCGGCAGTTTTCCGGCGAGTGTCGGCGGTTTTCCGGCGGATTCCGGCGGTTTCCGGCGATGATTCGGGACGGGGCAATCAAGGGGTCTATCGGCACCAGCTCGACGAGCTTGGTCCAATGGTGGTGTCAAACAAGGTAGCCGAGGCGGCGATGGCCGTCGGTCGGCGGCGTCGAAAATGGGTGGCGGCGGCGGCGTGCTCCGATCGGGGCTGCGGCTCGGCCTCGACGGCGCGTCGGGATGATGGGGGAAACGTCGGCGACGGCGAGAGGGTGGTCGTTGTGGTCACAGCGGTGGCGGTGCGGCCCGGACGGCGGCGAATCGACACGGAGGGCGTAGCGGCGTGGGGCGATTCCGGCGTCGTGGCGGCGACGGTGGCCGGGGTGGGTCGTGGCGGCACGGCGACTGCACGGCAGGTGCGGCGGCGTTGATCGGCGGCGGCGGCGACGGTACGATGGCAATGGCGGCAAGGGTTTGGGGTGAGGAAGGTGTCGGGAATGGAGAAAGTAATACTCCAATGGCAGTTTCGTAATTAAGTATTGACTCGATTCCTACTCGAGTCAAAATAATAACTAGTTCGTAATAAATTCTAAAAAAATCTAAAAAAATATGGAAAAATTCCATAAAATAAAATAAACACAACAACATCCAAATGGCATGCTCTATAACTAATAACCCACCCGAATATAATCCAACGCATCCTGATGCGTTATTCGGCCTAAAACTATTCTGCGATAAAATAAAAATAACAATCAATACTGCATACGTCCATATACTTGATAACCCATTTTTCATCATCTTTTGGACGTTATCATCATACACTTGAGCATACATGACCCTCATCGCTCATAACTCACAGCTGGCCTCAACTCAGCTCGCGGTCCATGAAGTTGACTCGACTCGAACCAACGGTTAAACCGACTGGTTCACTCCCGTAAAACTCTGACTCGAGTCACGGGTTTTACACTGACTCTTGAGGGAACTGGGGTCCATGTGGTTATCGTCCTCAGTTAGCCAGAATATGCTGAAGTATACCTTGAATAGCTTGAAAAGTCTGATTCATGTTGTCCATAGCGGCCATCAAGTTGTTCATTATTGCTACTGCTGCTGAACTTGTTGTTGCTGCTCCTTATTCTGCTATTGTGGTTATTGATTGGTAATCTTGTTCGCCATCTACAACACAAAACACATTAAGAAACAAAAATTTCTCTAAAGTATTTTAGTCAACCCTAGTAGTCTATCTTATAAAGAATTGGGTAGCATACAGTAGTATTTCAACAAGGAGAAATATGTATCACAATATGCTAGTTAAGTGATCAAAACATTGATGCCAACTTATAACGACGTTCTAACATGCACAATACATATTACGGATGTTACAAGGCACATGCTTAACATATTTTAGATATAATTTAAGAATTATAGTATATATAAAAATACGAACAATAGGAATAACAATATTATAATCCCACCGATCATGTTCCAACAATGTCACTAATACATGAGTATTTATGTTCATGAAATATTCAACTAATATAATAACCATCTCAGTAAAGGCCCACTAATAAAAACTAAGCAGTTAAAATAAAACTATGACAAATGCTGAGAGTCTTCATCATGTCGTTCTTGTGCTCCAATACTTGTGTACATGCAAATATGTTCACTCAGAATCTCAAAAGGCACTGAACCTACTACTTACATATGTAGTAAATAATAAATAGGAAAATAAGGCTAATCTCAATCAACTAAACAAGATAAAACTCAACTAAATCATCGATCAAGAATAACACTTAAACATTAAACAATAACATAACATGTATAATAATTTACTTAACATAAATGAGGTAATTTATTCAACTATGTAATCCATCACTGACACTTAGTTCAATTCCAACCTTGTGATTAACAAATTAATCTGGTAGTTTCTTGCTAAGGCTTATAGAAAACCATAGTACTAAGTTAATTGAATTAACTAGCAAACACTGAGTTAAAACCCTTTCAGTACTAGTTATTCTTGGTAAATAACTGAAAAATCAACTAAGCCTTTCATCATTATGATCTTGAGAGATTGGCCCTTGAGACTTATGAAAACTACGTGGAAAACTAGTTTAATCCTTCATGAACCTAGGTCGACTTCACATGTAAAACCGAACTAGCTATTTGATCTCTAGGGTCTGGCCTTAATAGCTTAAAATACAACATGTCAAGAAAACCATGGCACTAGCTATGGACCGCTAGTGTACATAGGTACATAAATGTCTAAACTTCTCGTCTATTCTAGACAACTTTGTATATAGGCGCCTTGTTGAGATTTTCATCTAAACTAACAAGGAGAGTGGTAGGGATCCACAAAACCCATATGGTGATTACATACATTGTCAAGACAGTGTCCTGGGTAGTTGGGGTAACGATCCTTGCTTAAGGGAGATGTAGTGTACCCTTTAACATAACAAGTCTATTGAACCAATTAAATAGACGTACCTTGGTATGTAAAGAAAACTGAAAACAAATGCCTAGGCACTTACGTTATATAAAACATACAACATGTTGTTCAACATAGAAAATAAAGGATAAAGATTTGATTAATCACATAAAATAGAAGATAAAAAACTCCGCAAATAATGACTAAACACGGACTTTGTCAACTTGCTGACAAGCTCTAAGTCTCAGCTCCCGTCCGCTACTATTCTGGATGATAATTAACACTTATTACAATCTATATGCTATGACATGGCATGCATGATGATTATGATTTCAAACCACACATTACAAACATCAATAATATGTTAACAGGATCATACAATTATCATATAATGATTATATAGTCATAAACGTAGCATACATTGAACAAAAATGAGAAAATAATAAAAAAATTAGGTTTAGGGCACAAGTGGTGCTGCGCTAGGCCTCGGCGCAGAAGTTTACACAGAAGTGCCATAATGCTGAAGTCTTGGCCTCTAAGTGTAGTAGTGCTGCTTCACGAACTCAAGTTTTTCTTTGCTTAGTGTCGCTGTGCTGAGATCTCACGTGGCGAGTACCGCAGAGCTGGCTCTAGGGTTTCTAATCCAAAATTGTTTATTTTTTTGTTTTAGTTCCATTTTTATCAAACAAAAAAAGACTTGCATAATCTCTAAATAATAAACCAAGGGTTGTAGTTGGTTTTTACTATAGCATGATTTAACCTACTCTTCAATGATTTTAGGTTAGAGAAAACAAGCATAACAATGATGAACATGTTCTTTTTTCCACAACTCGATTCTAAAACTTAGTTAAATCATTAGAACTACATGTTAAACCTATTTACGACAATCACAACATGAATTAACATCTAAAATATCGTTCTAACAAGTAATACAAACATAGAACATGATAGAAAGCTTGTATATAGTTTAGAACATCAAACAAAGCATCGAACATGAAGAAGATGCATGAATCTACATTAATTATATCTTTTAATTGTGATTAGTAACCTCTTTTTGGGTGAAAACGTCTAGAAATTTGCAACAAACAATTCCACCAAGGAATCCCTAGGGTAGAGAGAGAGGGTGGCTAGAAAGAGAAAGTAGAGAGAGGGAGTTCTAGACAATTGGCAAGAAGATGATCACAATGGAGAGAGAGTGGCTAGGGCTTCAAGTTGCAAATAATGCAAGTTGTCCTCATAAGTCCTTATATACTTATGGATCACCTACTCGCATACGAACCTCCTCCAATTAATCCCTATAGACTATTCTACCCTTTAACCTTTTACAGAAACACCTAAGTGGGCAAACTTGTCCACATCCAATGACTGACTCTTACCCTAAGGCAAAACTCGGCTGTTGGACAACTGATAATGCTAGATTTCCACTTAAATCACCTAATCATGTAAATAAGTGCCAATGTCCACACATTAGACATAAAAACTAAATGAATTTATCATTAGAGATATGGAACTAGTTCATATGTAACCGCGTCAACTTGTCCACCAAAGGTAAAAACTTGTCTTACAACTAATTTCTTGAGATTTTACTTGATCGTTTGTCCCCTTTCATAATTTAGTGTTAGAAAATGATCAAACTTAGCCAAACTCAATGTAATTGACACATAATTATATAATTCAAAGTATCTTTCATTAGTCTACACCAACTTATACAAAGAAAAATTAATATGTGCTAAAAATAAGGAGTCAACTACGGCTATATCCTATTGAAAAGAAGAAAAAATAAAATAAGTAATATTCATAGACAGGCCAGATATTAAATTTTTCTTTTTCCCTTCATAACTTCTTTCCTTCTGTTCAAGTAGTAGTGCATAGTCCTCTCCTCTTCGTGCACTTTGACTTGTTAAAGAAAAAAATTGCTAGTTAGTTATGCTAGGTCGATGTGAAATCTAGGATTTGTTATATAATCAGGCTAAGGCTTTAAAATGTTAGTGACACAAGCAAGAGGTTAATGTAGGGTAGAATTTGTCTAAAACATGGTTGTAATAGGGATGGCTAATGTGGGCCCTAGTGATCAATTCTCACCCAAATCGCTTCCTCACTTACTCCAAAATTCTCTCTGCCTTGAGAATCCAAGCATGAGGTTCTAATTCTCCTTTTCTTCTAAACCCACAAGAATTCCGTTTTAATCTTAACATGGTTGGGTTCTAGGTTGGGTAGCAACACAGTTGCTTTGACAACATAACTCACAGATATTTACATATACAAAATTATCCTAACCACGTCATGCTCTAGTAAAAAATTTAGAACACCTTGTTTACTAACCACTGTCTATCAAGAAAATTGTAACGACCCGCCCTAACCGGCCCGGGTGTTACTTAAAAAGTTAAATGTTGCAGACATACAATTCATGAACATGAATCATAACACAGTAAATCAGTCTAGAAAATGTATAAATCATAAAAATAAATCATGCTCTAATAGCATGTGACAATACGTAAAAATAAAGTCTCACAGTCTCTGACCGTTTCCCATAGCCACATTTATAACGCAAGAGAATAAAAGGAAGTCCAATTTATTATCAATTCAACAAACTTTAGGTTGGTAAAAGAACCACCAACCACACTCTTAATCCTCAGTCCAAAGCTGCTCACCTGCGGAGGCAATTCCACGTTAGTGATAAAACCACTAAGCCGCATAATTAAATGAAACAAGTCAATATAATCCCTATTATCATTTCTCAAGACTTTTAGTTGCTATGAGCCTATGCCAAACTCTTAATATGTTAGGAGGGGTGGCCACCCGATCCAGCTCCAATCCCATGCATGCGCACACACGCTACGTGGCCCATGGCCTAGAGTTACCGATATTTGCCATTGCGCCCTATCACCCCTTTCGGCATGAGGGCAGGTATTCAATCTTTCAGGGGGTGCTACTTTGCGTCGAATTGAGTCAACTCCAGTTGCGCTCGGCACATAGTGGTCGGATATGAACTCAAGTCGACCAAGACTCATGCATAGTAATTTTAAAGGATGTGGCCCGGTGTTGGACTGAGTCAATTCCTTGACCCCGGTTGCACTCGGTGCATGGTGGTCAAATCTGGGCTCAGGCCGACCAGGGCTGCCAAAAAGGGAAAATACAACATTTCAAATAATTATACGGACTTGGATAGTTCATAAGTGAACCTGCAACCGTGACCAACGATCCTAATCTGAATTAGAACAAACAATTATACACAAGTATAATTTTATTCGAGTAGAAATACATGCAACGAAATGACTAATATCTATCCTTATTAAAATTTGACAACATAAAACATGCAACATTCAACAATCTTAAATATTAAATTATTCATGTGACATAATCATTTAAGTCCTACTTTACATTTTAAATTAATTATCTAAATCATAATTCACACTTCACTAATGATAAAATAATTATTAACTTATAAAAAAGTATTTAATTACTATTATTAGTATATTTTCCTTTGAAATGATAATTACTTAACCCCGATCTTGACGATTTAATTTATGGTTTTAATTTTTAATCATTATCATTATTAATAGCAATTTAATTAATTAAGTCATTCAATTAAATTATTTAAAATGATTTGTATTATCCTAATTAAAAGATATTACTAATACAATTATTTTAAATTATTCAACTCAATAAATGTTCGAACTTTATTTATTTTCATTATGCTATTTAGGTTCAATGCTTGTGATTTTTTACACGATTATAGTTTAAAAACCCATTTTCTACATTACTGGCCTATTATTAAAATAATCACTTTATTTACCTAGTATTAAATTTAATATGGTAAAGGTGAAATTTTTATTTCATTAATCCTTTAAACCATCCAATTTAAATTTAATAGTTTATCATTACCGTATTTTTATTACTCATGGTGATTTCGTACAATAGTTAATTAGTTTAGCAATTGTAACCCATAACCATTAAAGTAATATTTTTGAAGGATTTATTAGGAGTTAATATTATTTTTAACTCGAGCCATGTCGAGTCAAGCATATATTACGGATTTGTCATCTTCTTCTTCCCCGACACTCTTCTCTTGTCCAAACCTCATCTTTGCACCAAAAACCGAACCTGTCCTTCTCCCAGCCTCAAGACCACTTCTTTCTTGCACCTTGCTCCAATTTAGAGGTTGTAAAGACCCGGAATATATATATATATATATATATATATATATATATATTCGACGCGGTGGGATCAAACGTTGGTATCCATGAATTTGTTTAAATTATTTACCCGCTACCCGGTTAATTATTAATTACCCGGTCAAGTGGAAAGTATTAGTTAACCGGTTAAGTATTTTTACCCGGTTAAGTAAACCATACCATTTAACCGTTTAAACTAGTAAAGTGAACCATACCATTTAAGAGGTTGAGTGAAAAGGTTAAGTGAACCGTGTTAATTACCCAATTACGCGGTTAAAGGAATTATGGTGAAAGGGTGCTTCCACAAACCCTAGCCGTCATTTATTCTTTATAAAAGGAGAAGGGGTCGTTGAACCTAGGAAATACCAATGGATGATGGGGTGTGAGAATTTAATGAAGGGGTCGTTGAACTTAGGAAATACCAATGGATGATGGGGTGTGAGAATTTAATGAAGGGGTCGTTGAACCTAGGAAATACCAATGGATGATGGGGTATGAGAATTTAATGGAGGGAATGGTTGAAGTGTATATATATGCAGGAGGAGGGAGTATTTCATCCCTCATCTCCGTCCCAGGCGACCTCCCCATTACTGTATTAGGGTTCACGGGTCATAGTCAGACGTAATCACAAATCAGGTACGTATAATAGATAGAACATCATACTTTCCTTGTTGGTAACCTAGGTCGGCCTCGAGCCCAGATTCGACTACCATGCACCGAGTGCTACCGGGGTCAATGAATTGACTCACTGGGTCGTGTTATGTACGTAAATTTTGTAATGCCTCGACATTGTTTTGGAGTAGTGATAGCCACCCCATAAAAAGGCTATGGCCGGGGTGAGTGAGGCACAACGATTCCTCCATCGTACTGGAGTGCAGTGATAGCCGCCCCACAAAAAGGCTACGGCCGGGGTGTATGAGGCACTGGCACTAGAATTGGTAGTGAGAGCTTCCCCACAAACGGGGCATAGCAATCACCTGCGGGCAGTGATAGCCGCCCCACAAAAAGGCTACGACCGGGGTGTGCAAGGCATTGGCATTGGAGTGCAGTGATAGCCTCCCCATAAAAAGGCTACGGCCGGGGTGTGCGAGGCACCGGCACTAGAATTGGTAGTGAGAGCTTCCCCACAAACAGGGCATAGCAATCACCCGAGTGCAGTGATAGCTACGCCACAAAAAGGCTACGGCCGGGGTGGTAGTGGTAGCCTCCCCACAAAAAAGGCTACGGCCGGGGTGTGTAGATCACAGCGGATACCTCCTACGCATTGTTTTGGAGTATAGCGGAATCGCTCCACCGCATATTAAAATAAACATAAGGAAATAGTGGAATGTACTTGTCTTGTTTTATCTATTATACTACTTAGTGTTGTAATCACTAACGCGGAATTGCCTCCGTAGGTATGCAAATACGAGATTAGGAGATTGACATCCAGAGTATGGAGCAAAATAAATATGAGGACTCCTTTTTTATTTAATTGAGAAATAAGTGTGGCTGCTGGGAAACGGTCCAAGACTGTGGGATCTTTATATATGTTTTTGTTAAATAAAAAATGTTAGTCATATTTACTTAATTGTGAGTAACACCTGGCCAGCTAGGCCCACAATATCGTGAAAAATGGCGGGTCGTTACAGGTGGCATCAGAGCAAGGTTTCCCAAAAGCTCACATCTTATGACTCAAGTACTTTGTTGAAGAGTCCAATATTTATCTTTCTCCAATAGGGTATGTCATTAGGGAATTAGTGGACCTCCCTAATAAACCTAAGTAATCATTGAAAAAAAAAATGAACCATAAGGGAATAAATTTTAGATGGCAGGCACCCGAAGGAAGTCGAACCAAGCTGCGCAGTCGGACACAAACCTTGAGAGTGTGTTAGGCCAAATTTTGACGGCCATACAGGGACTAGCGCAGGCTTCAGAAAATACCAGTTCTGTGGTTCAGAACATGGTGCAGAGTTTACCGGGATTGGTAATGGGGAATGGAGCTCCAAATTCGGCTGCGGGTCCTAGTAATGTCCCAAATGGGGATCAAGGGAGCGCCCAAGAGCGGGTAGGAATAGCTGACCCGGGCGAGCGAGGAGAACTTCCAAACCCGGTGCCACCGGTAGTCTGACAAGTGGTACTGCCAGATGGGGATGACAGTGATCGATACACTGTAGAGAAATTCCGGAAGAACGGAGCTGAGGTATTCATTGGAGGGACTGATCCAATGAAGGCGGAGAGCTGGTTGGACATTACTGAAAAAGCATTCAGAGCTCTCTCTGTGCCTCATCGCCATCAAGTGAGGTTGGCGACATGCATGCTTCAGGAGGAAGCATCCTATTGGTGGAAGTCCATGGAGAAGACTGTGTTCCATCAACGGGAGATTTCGTCCATTCCTTGGGCGGAATTTGTAACAGCTTTCAATGGACAATATTTTCCTGAGTCTGTTGTCCAAAAGAAAGCACTGGAATTTGCCACTCTAACTCAGAAGGATGATTCAGTCCGAGAGTATGCCCAAAATTTCTTGCAATTGGAGAGATTTGCATCTGGGAGTCTGGCAACTGCCCGGGCCAGAGCAGACAAATTTTTCTGGGGGTTAAAGCCAGAAATGAGGAGTAGGGTAGCTACGGCGCCAAGAGGCACTATAACCGAAGTGATTGAAGCAGTCACTACTCATGAGTTGGTGTACGACTATGTCCGTGCATAGAAACAGGGGAAGGCTACTATGCAACATAAGAATGCCAACCAGGGTAGTAGTAAAAATAGGTCTGAAGAACACCAGCAGCAGAACTATCAACGGAATGTCGATGGGAACCGGAAAAGGAAGTTTTAGGAGATTTCGTATCGACTATGTAAAAATTGCAACAAGATGCATTCAGGGTTATGCAGGGAGCCCCGTCGGTGCTACAATTGCGGAAGGACGGGACACTTGCAAAACGAGTGTCGTCAGCCCCTGAAGCAACAACAGGAACAACCTGAAAAGGAGAAGACACCAGCTCCTAATCGCTACCCAGCACCTGCAAAACCAATGGACAAAGGGAAGGCGAAACTTTTTGCAGTCGAAGTCGAGGATGCTGAGAACGAGGACCACACAGTTCGAGGTAAAATTCTGATTCAAAGTGTTAGTGTGGATGTTTTATTTGACTCAGGGTGTACGCATTCGTTCCTATCATCCCGATTAGTTAAGAGTTTAGGACTCCAAACGTCTACATTACCTAAGACTTATAGGGTCACCACCGCAACGGGAAAAGGGGAGGTCACAACGTTAGGAGTGACTAACCTATCCTTGGATATACAAGGGAAACCCTATGTGTGGAATTTCATTATCTATGGGATAATAGGATTTGATGTACTGTTGGGAATGGACTGGTTGTCTGCACACCAGGCTTTTCTCGACTGTAAAGGGAGGAGAGTATTGACTAAACCTTGTAATTGTGAGATGGGGGTCATTTTCCAAGGGTCATGGAATGATCCATCCACTTGTATTGTGTCGGTTAGTGAGGCAACTGAGTGGTTTGGTGAGAGTTGTAAATTTTTTTCAGCAACTCTAGAGGAGCCTGAGTCCAAACCCAAAGAGTTGTCCATGATTCCCGTGGTAGCAGAATTTCCGGACATATTTCCAGGTGAACTTCCAGGGTTACCTCCTAAGCGGGCAGTGGAGTTTGTCATTGACCTAGCACCGGGAGTATCACCAATTTCTAAAGCACCATACCGCATGGCTCCAGCGGAACTCAAGGAGTTAAAGAGTCAATTAGAAGAGCTGTTGCAGGCAGGCTTCATACGACCAAGTACTTCACCCTGGGGAGCCCCTGTTCTTTTTGTAAAGAAGAAGGATGGCTCACTTCGATTGTGTATTGACTATCGTCAGCTCAATAAAGTGACAGTCAAGAATCGGTACCCCTTACCGAGGATTGACGATTTATTTGATCAGTTGAAAACAGCCGGAATATTCTCAAAAATAGACTTGCGGTCCGGATATCATCAACTACGGGTGAAGGAATCTGACATACAGAAAAGTGCTTTCCGAACTCGCTATGGACATTATGAGTTTCTAGTTATGCCTTTTGGTCTGACAAATGCACCAGCGGCCTTTATGTCACTTATGAACACGGTGTTCCACGAATACTTGGATAAGTTTATTATTGTGTTTGTGGACGACATTCTGGTCTATTCAAATAATGAGGAGGACCATGGGAAACACTTGTCCATTGCTCTTCAAGTTTTGAGAGAGAATCAACTGTTCGCCAAATTATCAAAGTGTGACTTCTGGCTGAAGGAGGTGAACTTCCTCGGACATGTTGTCTCAAAGGCGGGAGTTGCAGTGGATCCGTCAAAAGTGAAAGCAGTCATTGATTGGCCACAACCTAAGTCAGTCACTGATATCAGAAGCTTCCTCGGTTTGGCGGGTTACTATAGGAAATTCATTAAAGACTTTTCCTTAGTAGCATCGCCGATGACCAAACTTACAAGGAAGGGGGTCAGGTTTGAATGGAGTAGTAAGTGTGAGGAGAGTTTCCAGTCTCTAAAGAAGAGTTTAACAACTGCACCAGTCTTGACCCTACCAAATGGTAATGAAGGATTCGTAGTCTTCAGTGATGCATCTCGGTTGGGTTTAGGATGCGTCCTTATGCAAGATGGTAAGGTGGTGGCTTACGCATCTCGCCAATTGAAGATTCACGAGCAAAATTATGCGACCCATGACTTGGAACTGGCAGCAGTAGTTTTTGCCCTAAAGATTTGGAGGCACTACTTGTATGGGGCCCAGTTCGAAGTTTTCACCGACCATCAAAGTTTGAAGTATATCTTCACCCAAAATGACCTTAACCTTCGACAGAGACGGTGGATAGAATACTTGAAGGACTATGATTTCCAAATTTTATACCACCCGGGAAAAGCGAATGTTGTGGCCGACGCATTGAGTCGGAAGGGCAAGATGGACAAGGGTCAACAACTAGCTAGACTTTGGGCTATGTCAGCTGAGGTGGTAGCTATTAACCCGGTGGAACGAATGACAGGAATACTGGCGAACCTGGTTATCTCCAATGAATTGGTGGACCGAGTTAAGCTAACACAAATGGAAGATGAGAAGCTGAATGAAATGTTGGACAAAACTCCCAACATTGTAGCAGATTCCAACAGTGTAATCAGATTTAGAGGGAGATTGTGTGTACCCAACAATGATGCATTAAAACGAGATATTCTGGAAGAAGCTCATCGTTCAAGGTTCTCAATACACCCTGGTGTTACAAAGATGTACCAGGACTTGAAACGAACCTACTGGTGGGTTGGAATGAAGAGGGATGTGGTGGATTTTATTTCCAAGTGTCAGACGTGCCAATTGATCAAAGCCCAACATCAACTACCCGGTGGATTATTACAACCTTTAGAGATACCTACCTGGAAATGGGAGCGTGTCACATGTGATTTTATTACAAAACTCCCCAGGACTTTGAAGAGACATGACTCTATATGGGTAGTTGTGGACCGTTTGACTAAGGCAGCTCATTTTATCCCCACAAAATCAACAAGGACTGCAGAATACTTAGCAGAACTGTACATAAATAACATTGTCAGGCTGCATGGAATTCCGAAGGAGATAGTCTCTGACAGAGATCCCCTATTCACGTCACATTTTTGGGAAGTTTTCCAAAAGCTATGGGGACCCAAATCAAGTTAAGTACAGCATATCACCCCCAAACTGATGGTCAAAGTGAGAGGACCAATCAAACCTTGGAGGATTTGTTGAGAGCTTGCATCCTCGACTGGGGAGGAGATTGGGAGAAACACTTAGCCTTGGCTGAATTCACCTATAATAACTCTTACCAAGCCAGTATAGGAATGGCACCGTTTGAAGCCTTATACGGTAGGCCTTGTCGATCTCCATCATGCTGGTTGGAATCTACAGAGATGGTTATAGTCGGGCCAGAGATGGTGAGAGAAGCAGCTGAAAAGGTGCAACTCATCCAGCAAAGGCTTAAGGCAGCTCAGGATCGGCAGAAAAGTTATGCTGATACTCGAAGGAAGGACTTAGAATTCCAAGTTGGGGAGTTCGTCTACCTTAAGACCTCACCTAACAAGGGAGTGATCAGATTTAGAACATCAGGGAAGTTGAAGCCAAGATTCATAGGACCATTTCCAATTTTGGATCGAATCGGAAGTTGTGCATATAGATTAGCATTACCACCAAGCCTTGATGGTGTACACAATGTCTTTCATGTGTCAATGCTAAAGAAATATGTACGAGATGAGAATCACATTATCACAAATTTTGCAGATTTAGAGCTACAATCGGATTTAACCTACGAGGAAAAACCGATTCGAATCTTGGCAAGGGAAACAAAGACACTCCGTAGCAAGGAGATCCCTTTGGTAAAGGTATTATGGAGAAATCAGGGATCAGAAGAAGCTACATGGGAGACTGAACAAGAAATGGCCAAAAAATATCCTAACCTGTTTGTAGCATAAAATCTGTGTAATTGTTGTAACAAGAACTTATACCGAAGATGGATGTCCTTGGGAATACTATCATATTTCAGGGACGAAATATTTCTAAGTTGGGGAGATTGTAAAGACCCGGAAAATATATATATATATATATATATATATATATATTCGACGCGGTGGGATCGAACGTTGGTATCCATGAATTTGTTTAAATTATTTACCCGCTACCCGGTTAATTATTAATTACCCGGTCAAGTGGAAAGTATTAGTTAACCGGTTAAGTATTTTTACCCGGTTAAGTAAACCATACCATTTAACCGTTTAAACTAGTAAAGTGAACCATACCATTTAAGAGGTTGAGTGAAAAGGTTAAGTGAACCGTGTTAATTACCCAATTACGCGGTTAAAGGAATTATGGTGAAAGGGTGCTTCCACAAACCCTAGCCGTCATTTATTCTTTATAAAAGGAGAAGGGGTCGTTGAACCTAGGAAATACCAATGGATGATGGGGTGTGAGAATTTAATGAAGGGGTCGTTGAACCTAGGAAATACCAATGGATGATGGGGTGTGAGAATTTAATGAAGGGGTCGTTGAACCTAGGAAATACCAATGGATGATGGGGTATGAGAATTTAATGGAGGGAATGGTTGAAGTGTATATATATGCAGGAGGAGGGAGTATTTCATCCCTCATCTCCGTCCCAGGCGACCTCCCCATTACTGTATTAGGGTTCACGGGTCATAGTCAGACGTAATCACAAATCAGGTACGTATAATAGATAGAACATCATACTTTCCTTGTTGGTAGCCTAGGTCGGCCTGAGCCCAGATTCGACTACCATGCACCGAGTGCTACCGGGGTCAATGAATTGACTCAGTCCGACACTGGGTCGTGTTATGTACGTGAATTTTGTAATGCATCGACATTGTTTTGGAGTAGTGATAGCCACCCCATAAAAAGGCTACGGCCGGGGTGAGTGAGGCACAGCGATTCCTCCATCGCACTGGAGTGCAGTGATAGCCGCCCCATAAAAAGGCTACGGCCGGGGTGTGTGAGGCACTGGCACTGGAGTGCAGTGATAGCCGCCCCATAAAAAGGCTACGGCCGGGGTGTGTGAGGCACTGGCACTAGAATTGGTAGTGAGAGCTTCCCCACAAACGGGGCATAGCAATCACCTGAGTGCAGTGATAGCCGCCCCACAAAAAGGCTACGGCCGGGGTGTGCAAGGCATTGGCACTGGAGTGCAGTGATAGCCTCCCCATAAAAAGGCTACGGCCGGGGTGTGCGAGGCACTGGCACTAGAATTGGTAGTGAGAGCTTCCCCACAAACGGGGCATAGCAATCACCCGAGTGCAGTGATAGCTACCCCACAAAAAGGCTACGGCCGGGGTGTGCGAGGCACTGGCACTGGAGACGGTAGTGGTAGCCTCCCCACAAAAAAGGCTACGGCCGGGGTGTGCGGATCACAGCGGATACCTCCTCCGCATTGTTTTGGAGTATAGCGGAATCGCTCCACCGCATATTAAAATAAACATAAGGAAATAGTGGAATGTACTTGTCTTGTTTTATCTATTATACTACTTAGTGTTGTAATCACTAACGCGGAATTGCCTCCGCAGGTATGCAAATACGAGATTAGGAGATTGACATCCAGAGTATGGAGCAAAATAAATATGAGGACTCCTTTTTTTATTTAATTGAGAAATAAGTGTGGCTGCTGGGAAACGGTCCAAGACTGTGGGATCTTTATATATGTTTTTGTTAAATAAAAAATGTTAGTCATATTTACTTAATTGTGAGTAACACCTGGCCAGCTAGGCCCACAATATCGTGAAAAATGGCGGGTCGTTACAGAGGTTCAGCTACCTCAGGCCGTCATCAACTAGGAAGGATCGGCCACCTTTGGATGGCGCAGGGAGTAGGGTCGTTCTCCCACGTCTGCATGTTCGCCACCATGAATTCCGGCAAGAAGGTTATCAGTAGTGGACTATGCCAGCGGCAAGAACTACTGTAATGGACCCCTGATGTTGTCGGCGAAGAACAACCTGGCGTCTGCCCTCTAAAGCTTCCATTACGACTTCTATTTCAGAGGAACGCCACCACCATAGTCACCCTTGAAATTCTGCTCAGTAATAGGTGCAATTCTGCCACCCATTGGAAAGAGGGGACAAGGCGATGCCACCCGTCAACCCAGTAGCTAGAGAGGTCGTCGGGGTTGTGAGCAGCTGCATTGCAATTTTTCTTACGGTTGCCCATCTTGCCAAAATTTCAAACTCGTCAGCCATGGATGAGATTTCAGTTTCCAATTTTGTTCTTTTCTTTCTTGTTGATTTGAGATTTTAGTTTCCATGATTATCAAACTTATTATCATTTAAAAAAATATTCATGCATGAAAATTAAAAATAGGGAGATAGGAAGAATACCCAAGCAGTAGAAAGCTGGCTCTGGTAAGGTAGAGGAGAAGAAGATGAGATACAGGCAGCTAGGGTGAGGAAGATGTAAAGACCGTGGAAAAAAAGTGGAAAAAAAAATATAATATATTCAGCTTGGTCCGGAAAGGATCGAACGTGTTATATTCTTTACCCGGTTAATTATTGTATTTTATTATTTACTCATTTTATTATTTACCCGGTTACCCGGTTAAGTGAAATACGGATGTTTTCACATACCTAGCCATCATTTTCATTTTTATAAATTTTGAAAGAGGACATCATTTTTCACATACGGGTGTAGGGGCGTCTTTCTCACCTTAGCCGCCTAGTTCTCCTCTTCCTTGCCGGTGTTTCTTCCTTGCTTGGATTAGGATCATCGCTCGCAGCTATGAGTTTGAAATATCCAGGTCTGTACAATTATTTAAAATGTTGTATTTTCCCTTGTGGGCAACTTGGTCAGCCTGAGCCCAGATTCGACCACCGTGCACCGAGTGCAACCGGGGTCAAGCAATTGACTCAGTCTGACATGGGCTACGCCCTTCATAATCCAATAATGGACATGTAAGAATGGACCTGACAACCATAATACAACAAATTGGACATGGCAGATTGGACTCACAAGCCGATAACGGATATGGCGGATTGGACTCGTCAGCTGGTAATGGACATGATGGACTGACCCATCAGCCAATAAATTGGACATGGCAAATTGGACTCGCCAGCCAATTACGGACATGGTGGATTGGACTCACCAGTCGATAACGGACATGGCAGATTGGACTCGCCAGCCGGTAATGAACATGATGGACTGACCCATCAGCTAATAAATTGGACATGGCAGATTGGACTTGTGAGCCAATTACGGACATGGTGGATTGGACTCACCAGCCGATAATGGACATGGCGGATTGGACTCGCCAGCTGGTAATGGACATGATGGACTGACCCATCAACCAATAAATAGGACATGGCGGATTGGACTCGCCAGCCAATTACGGACATGGTGGATTGTACTCACCAGCCGATAACGGACATGGCGGATTGGACTCGCCAGCTGGTAATGGAGATGATGGACTGACCCATCAGCCAATAAATTGGACATGGAGGATTGGACTCGCCAGCCAATTACGGACATGGTGGATTGGACTCACCAGGTGATAATGGGCATGGCGGATTAGACTCGCCAGCCGGTAATGGACATGATGGACTGACCCATCAGCCAATAAATTGGACAGGGCGGATTGGACTCGCGAGCCAATTACGGACACGGCGGATTGGACTCACCAGTCGATAACGGACATGGTGGATTAGACTTGCCAGCCGATAATGGACATGATGGACTGACCCATCAACCAATAAATTGGACATGGCGGATTGGACTCACCAGCCAATTATGGACATGGTGGATTTGACTCACTAGCAGATAACGGGCATGGCAGATTGGACATGTGGACTGACCCATTAGCCAATAGATGGACATCGTGGACTAACCCATTAGCCAATAGATGGACATGGTAGACTGACCCATCGGCCAACTAATGGACATGGTGGACTGAACCATTAGCTAATAAATGGACATGTTGGAATGGTCACAATAGCCATTATTATAGTTAATGATAAGGAGTTTATGGACTTGTTTTATTTAATTATATGGCTTAGTGTCTAATCACTAATGCGGAATTGCCACCACAGGTTTGCAGCTGGAACTAAGGACTAAGAGACAACAGGGTGGTTCTTCTACCAACTCAGGTGGGGAACAGATAATAATCAGACTTCTCTTTTTACTTTTCATGTGTTATAAATGTGGCTATGGGAAACGGTCCAAGACTGTGGCATAATTATTTCATACATTGTCATTTGAAAGATAAGTTCTTTTGAGTTAGAAATGCTAGACTTATTTGCTTTCATATTATTCATGTTACCTTTTAAGTAACACCCGGTCTGGTTAGGACTGGCTGTTATAGGGTTGGTTTTATTAAATTTTGAATAACACCTGGCCAGCAAGGCCCACAATATCGTGAAACATGGCGGGTTGTTATAGGTGGTATCAGAGCAACCTGGTTACATGTTAGATGGTGGGTTGGATTAGGGACGTTGGCTAGGCTGCTGGTCACGGGCCAAAGAATGTCGTGGGCTAGGGTTAGCAATGGGCCAAGTGTAGGAATTTTGGGGACGAAATTTTCCTAAGGTAGGTGGATTATGAGATCCCTCAACATAATCCCACATCTAATACCTACTGGGAGAAGATTCTATTTATAAGTGAGAATGGACTATAGATCTTTAACTTGGGTTAACCAATTTAAGGAAATGACTTAGGCTCATTCGTTGTACTTTGGACCGGGTCATTACAAGTTCATTCAGCTATTCATCACCCATTTGTGCTATCTTAACATGATCAACCAAATTGTTGGAAATAACCAAATTTGCCACTAACCCTGTCAGTTGCTCCACATGGTTGATAGCCACCAATTCTGCTGACATAGTCCACAGTCTAGCTAGCTGCTGACCATTGTCCACTTTACCCCTCCGACTCAACGCGTCTGCTACCACATTTGCTTTCTTTGGTTGGTATAAGACTTGGAAGCCATAGTCCTTCAAATACTCTATCCACCGCCTCTGTCGAAGGTTACAGTCATTCAGGGTGACGATATACTTCAAATTCTGGTAGTTAGTGAAGACTTTGAACTGGGCTCCATACAAGTAGTATCTCCAAATCTTTAGGGCAAAAACCACTGCTGCCAGTTCCAAGTCATGGGTCGCATAATTTTGCTCATGATTCTTCAATTGTCGAGCGGCATATGCCACCACTTTACCTCCCTGCATAACAACACATCCTAAACCCAACAGGGACGCATCACTGAAGACTACGAATCCTTCATTATCATTTGGCAGTGTCAAGACTGGAGCAGTTGTTAGAATCTTCTTTAGAGACTGGAAACTCTCCTCACACTTACGACCCCATGCAAACTTGACTTCCTTCCTTGTGAGCTTGGTCATCGGTGATGCTAGTAAGTAGAAGTCTTTAATGAACTTCCTCTAGTAACCCGCTAAGCCAAGAAAGCTTCTGATGTCAGTGACTAACTTGGGTTGTGGCCAATTAGTGACTGCTTTCACTTTTGATGGATCCACTGCAACTCTAACCTTTGAGATAATATGTCCAAGGAAGTTTACCTCCTTCAACCAGAAGTCACAGTTTGAGAACTTGGCAAACCGTTGATGTTCACTCAGAACTTGAAGAGTAATGGATAGGTGCTTTACATGCTCTTCTTCCTTATTTGAATAGACCAGAATGTCGTCCACAAACACGATAATAAACTTGTCCAAGTATGCATTGAATGTTGTGTTCATGAGTGACATAAAGGCTGCTGGTGCATTTGTTAGACCAAAAGGCATGACCAGAAACTAATAATGTTTATACCATGTTCGAAAAACTATTTTCTATACATCGACTCCTTTACTCACAACTGGTGATAACTAGACCGCAAGTCTATCTTAGAAAATACTCTGGCTATTTTTAGTTGATCAAACAAGTAATGAAGCCTCGGTAAAGGGTACCGATTCTTGACTGTCACTTGATTGAGTTGTCAACAGTCAATACATGTAACGGCCTGCCTAAACCGGCCCAGGTGGTACTTAAAATATAATTGATGTAAACATAACTTCAAGAACATGTATTCTAATACGGCAACAAGTCTAGAATTTATAAATTATAAAAATAAAACATGTTCTGATAGCATGTGACAATGCATAAAATAAACTAACTCAAAGTCTCACAGTCTCGAACCGTTTCTCATAGCCACATTTATAACACAAGAGAATAAAAAGGAAGTCCAATTTATTATTAGTTCACCAAACCTTGGTTGATAAAAGAAACACCAACCACACTTTTATTCTTCAGTCCAAAGTTGTTCACCTACAGAGGCAATTCCACGTTAGTGATAAAACTACTAAGCCGCATAATTAAATGAAACAAGCCAATATAATCCCTATTATCATTTCTTGAGACTTTTAGTTGATATGAGCCTATGCCGAGCTTTTAATGTGCTGGGAGGGGTGGCCACCCCATATAGCTGTCATCCCATCAATGCGCACACTTGCTACGTGGCCCACGGCCTATAGTTACTGTTATTTGCCATTGACTAACCCTCTCGGTATCACAAGTGCATAATGAGCCGTCTTGCTCTATTGTGCCCTGTCCCCCCTTTCGGCATGGGGGTAGGTATTCAATCTTTTAGGGGGTGCTACCCTACACCAAATTGAGTCGACCCCGGTTGCGCTCGGCATATGGTGGTTGGATATGAACTCAAGTCGACGAAGACTCCCACATAGTAATTTCAAAGGGTGAGGACTTGTGTCAGACTGAGTCAATTCGTTGACCCTGGTTGCACTCGGTGCATGGTGGTCGAATCTGGGCTCAGGCCAACCAGGGCTACCAAAAAGGTAAAATACAATATTTCAAATAATTATAGGGAGATAGGAAGAATACCCAAGCAAGGAAGAAGCCGGCTCGGGTAAGGAAAAGGAGAAGAAGATGGGAGTAGGCGTTTGGGATGAGAAAGATGCCCCCTCACAAAATATAAAATAAAAATGATGGCTAGGGTATGTGAAAACACCCTAACACCAGCATTTCATTTAATTGATTAAATAGTAAAATATATTAATTAACCGAGTAGAGAATATAATATAAAAAATAATAATAATTCTCTAACGTTTGATCCTTCCCAGACCGAGTCAAATATATATATATATATATATATATATATATATATATATTCATAGTCTTTACAATCTCCCCAACTTGGAAATATTTTGTCCCTGAAATATCATAACAGACAACAGAACAATCATGATTAATTATTTCTTCGATATAGTTCATGCTACTACAATGATAAGAATCTTATGCCACAAATAAGATAGGGTATTTGCTTGCCATTTCTTGTTCAGTCTCCCACGTAGCTTCCTTTGACCCCTGATTTTTCCACAATACTTTTACCAAAGGAATTTCCATGTTCCTAAGTGTCTTTATTTCCTTGTCAGGTTGTGAATCGGCTTTTCCTCGTAGGTTAAATTTGATTGTAGCTCTAAGTCTTCAAAATTTGTGATTATATGATCTTCATCTCGTACCTATTTCTTGAGCATTGACATATGGAAAACATTGTGTACTCCAGCTAGGCTTGGTGGCAATGCTAGTCTATATGCACAATTTCCAACTCGATCCAGGATTGGGAACGGTCCTATGAATCTTGGCTTCAACTTCCCTGATGTTCTAAATATGATCACCCCTTCCTAGGAGATGTCTTTAGGTATACAAACTCCCCAACTTGGAACTCTAGGTCTCTCCTTTGAGTATCAGCATCACTCTTCTGTCGATCCTGAGCTACCTTAAGCCTTTGTTGAATGAGTTTTGCCTTTTAGTTGCTTCCCTCACCATCTCTGGACCGACTATAACTGTTTCAGTAGAATCCAGCCAGCACGATGGAGACCTACAGGGCATACTATAAAAGACTTCAAATAGTGTCATCCCTATACCGGCTTGATAAGATTTATTGTAGGTGAATTCAGCTAAGGCTAAGTGTTTTTCCCAATCACCTACTTAGTCAAGAATGCAAGCTCGCAACAAATCTTCCAAAGTTTGAATAGTCCTTTCACTCTGACCATCAGTTTGGGGATGATATGTTGTACTCAGCTTGATTTGGGTCCCCATGGCTTTTTGGAAAGCTTCCCAGACATGTGAGGTGAATAGGGGATCTCGGTCGGAGATTATCTCCTTTGGAATCCCATGCAACTTGACAATATTGTCGACATACAGTCCTACCAGGTATCCCGTAGTTCTCATTGATTTCGTCGGTATGAAGTGGGCTACCTTAGTTAGTCGGTCCACAACCACCCATATGAAGTCATGCTTTTTCAAAGTTTGTAAAGACTGTGAAAATAATAATAATAATAATAATAATAATAATATATTTGGATGCGGACGCGGTACGGAAAGGTCCGAACGCGGTCCGAGAAAGACCGAACGTGTTATATTCTTTACTCGATTAATTTTACCCGGTTAATTATTTACTCATTTTATTATTTACCCAGTTACCCGGTTAAGTGAAATACGGGTATTTTCACATACCCTAGCCATCGCTTCATTTTATTTTATGAAGGTCGTCCTCCACCTGAGCCTTCATTCGCATTTTCTTCTCCTCTTCCTTACTGGCGTGGCTTCTTCCTTGCTTGGGTATCCTTCCTATCTCCCTCTTCTTAATTTTCTTGCATGCATATTCTTTTTAATTGATAATAAGCTTGTTAATCATGCAACTAAAGTCTGAAATTAACAAGAAAGAAAAGAACTAACCTGAAAATTGGAATCCCGTCCATGGCCGAGTAGTTTGAAACCTTGGCAAGATGGGCAACCGTAAGAACAATTGCAAGGCAGTCCCTCACACCCCGACGACCTCTCTTACTGCTAGGTCGAAGGGAGGGCTTGCCGTATCCCTAGTTTCCAAGTGGTGGCAGAATTACAGCTGTTTGTGAGCGGAGTTGCAAGGGGTGATGATGGTGATGGCAGTTCCTCTAAAATAGATGTTGTATTGAAAGATTCAAAGGGGTAGACACCGGTTGTGCTTCGCCGATAGCATCATGGGTTCCATCACAGCAGTTCAGGCTGCCGAAACACTCCATAGGGGACGACCTTCTCGCCGGAATTCATGGCGGCGAAGTGCAGAAATGGGAGAACGACCATACTCCATGCAACGTCCAAAGGTGGCAGATCCTTACTGTTTTGAGGCCGGCCTGAGGTTGTGGAACATCTGAATTGGAGCAAGGTGCAAGAAAGGAGGGGTCTTGAGCTGGGAGAAGAAGAACATGCCTGGTTTGGTGCAGGACGGTCGCCTTAGATGGGTGCTGTAAAACATGGACGTTGGGTTTCATCTTTGGCTGTTTTAATTCGTTGTTGATGCCTTGTTGGGATGTTTATATGGTTGTTCAATTAGGTTGCTGGGGAAGGTTGCATAGGGTTGAAGAAGAACGCATCACAAACCTGTTTTTGGGTGCAAAGATGGAGTTTGGAGAAGAAGAGACGTTGGGGAAGAAGATTATGACAATTTTGTAAATATGGGTTGACTCGATACCAACTCGACTTAAAAACTAATACTAACTCGTAATAAATCTTTAAAAATAATCATTTTAACGGGTTATGGGAAAAGTTACGAAACTAATTAATTATTGGACGAAATCGACATGGATATAAGTAATAAAAATACAGTAATGATAAATGGTTGATAATTAATCGGCGTACCATAAGCGATTAATTTTAAATCGGATGGTTATAAGTAATTAATAAAATTAAAGATTTTACCTTTACCATATTAAATTTAATATTAGGTAAATAAAGTGATTATTTTAATAACGAGTTAGTAATATAGAAAATGAGTTATTAAATTATAATCGGGTAAAAAAATCGCAAGCATTTAACCTAAGTAGTATAATGAAAATAAATAAAGTTCGAAACTTTATTAAATTGAATAATTTAAAATAATTATTTTAATAATATTTTTGAATTAGAATAATACAAATTATTTTAAATAATTTAATCGTACAACTTGATTAATTAAATTGCTATGAATAAGGATAGTGATTAAAAATTATAACCGTAAACTAAATGATCAAGATCATGGTTAAGTAATTATTATCTCAAAAGAAAATATACTAATAATAATAATTAAATACTTGTTTATAAATTAATAATTACTTTATCATTAATGAAGTGTAAATTATGATTTAGATAATAAATTTAAAATGTAAAGTAGGATTTAAATGATTATGTCACATGAATAATTTAATATTTAATATTGTTGAATTTTAATAATGATATATATATTAGACATTTAGTTGCATGCATTTCTAGTCAAATAAAATTATATTTATGTATAATTTTATGTTCTCGTTTAGATTAGGATCATTTGTCGCAGTTGCGAGTCCACCTACGAAGTATCTAGGTCCGTATAATTATTTGAAATGTTATATTTTCCCTTTTAATAGCCCTGGTCGGCCTAAGCCCAGATTCGACCACCATGCACCGAGTGCAACCGGGGTCAAGGAATTGACTCAGTCCGACACAGGGCCGCACCCTTAAAATTACTATGTAGGAGTCTTGGTCGACTTGAGTATCTGACCACCATGCGCTGGAACGCAACCGGGGTCAACTCAATTCAGCACAAGGCAGCACCCCCTGAAAGATTGAACACCTGTCCCCATGCCGAAAGGGGCAATAGGGTGCAATGGTGCAAGACGGCTCATTATACACTTGTGATACCGAGAGGGTGAGTCTGACTCTTGGAGAAAAAATCCCTCTTCGTCCCAATCCACCAGTAGGTTCACTGTAAATTCTGATACATTTTAGTAACTCCAGGGTGTATCGAGAACTTTGAGCAATGAGCCTCCTCCAAGATATTCCGCCTCAGTGTATCATCCTTGGGTACACACAACCTTCCTCTAAATCTGATCACACTATTGGAATCAACTACAATGTTAGAAGTCTTGTCCAACATTTCATTGAGCTCCTCATCACCCATTTGTGCTAGCTTAACACGACCAACTAAATCGTTGGAAATAATCAAATTTGCCAGTAACCCTGTTAGTTGCTCCACAAGGTTGATAGCCTCCAGTTATGCTAACATGGCCCAAAGTCTAGCTAGTTGTTGACCTTTGTCCACTTTGCCCTTCTGACTCAACGCATTTGCTACCAGTTCTATCCACCGCCTCTATCGAAGGTTATGGTCATTTTGGGTGAAGAAATACTTCAAACTCTGGTCGTCAGTGAAGGCTTCAAACTGGACTCCATACAAGTAGTGTCTCCAAATCTTCAGGGCAAAAATCACTACTTCCAGTTCCCAGTCATGGGTTGCATAATTTTGCTCATGATTCTTCAATTGACGAGAGGCATAGGCCACCACTTTACCTCCCTGCATAAGGACACATATTAAACCCAATGGGGACGCATCACTGAAGACTATGAATCCTTCATTACCACTTGGCAGTGTGAAGATTGGTGTAGTTGTTAGACTCTTCTTTAGAGACTAGAAACTCTCCTCACACTTACTACTCCATTCAAACTTGACTCCCTTCCTTGTGAGCTTAGTCATCAGAGATGCTACTAAGGAGAAGTCTTTAATGAATTTTATGTAGTAACCTGCTAAACCAAGAAAACTTTTGATGTTAGGACTGACTTGGGTTGTGGCCAATCAGTGACTGCTATCACTTTTGATGGATCCACTGCAACTTCGGCCTTTGAGATAATATGACCACGGAAGTTTACCTCCTTCAAATAGAAGTCACACTTTGAGAACTTGGTGAACAATTGATTTTCTCTCAGAACTTGAAGAGTAATGGACAAGTGCCTCATATGCTCTTCTTCATTATTTGAATAGACCAGTATGTCCTCCACAAACATGATAATAAACTTATCCAAGTATGCGTGAATACTGTGTTCATGAGTGACATAAAGGCCGCTAGTGCATTTGTTAGATCAAAAGGCATGACCAGAAACTCTTAATGTCCATATCATATTTGGAAAGCTGTTTTATGTATGTCTAACTCCTTTACTCGCAACTGGTGATAACCAAACCGCAAGTCTATCTTAGAAAATACTCTGGTTATTTTAAGCTGATCAAACAAGTCATCAATCCTCAATAAGGGGTATCGATTCTTGACTGTTACTTGATTGAGTTGTCGATAGTCAATACACAGCCGTAGTGATCCATCTTTCTTCTTGACAAAAAGAACAGGGGCTCCCCATGGTGACATACTTGATCGGATGAAACCTACCTGCAACAACTTCTTTAGTTGACTCTTTAACTCCTTGAGTTCTGCTGGAGCCATGTGGTATGGTGCTTTAGAAATTGTTGTTCCTCCAGGTGCTAGGTCAATGGCGAACTCCACTGCTCACTTAGGAGGTAACCCTGGAAGTTGATCTGGGAATACAACGGGAAACTCTGCTACCACAGGAATCATGGACAACTCTTTGGGTTTGGACTCAAACTCAACTAAGTTGGCCAAAAAGGCTTTACAACCCTCACCAAACAACTTGACGTCGATGGAATGTGGTTTTTCCATGGATTTCCACCAGTAAGATTCTTCCTCTTGAAGCATGCATGTTGCTAATCTCACTTGATGGTGGTGGGGCACAGACAAAACCCTAAACGCTTTTTGGTAATGCCTAACCAGCTCTCTAACTTCATTGGATCAGTCCCTCCAATAAATACCTCAGCGCCATTCTTCCAGAACTTTTCCATAGTGTAGCGATCACTATCAAGCTTATGATTCCTTGGCTTGCAATCATCCACTGCAATGGATCCCTGGCAAAGCTTTGCCTATGATTTCCCATCTTGCCAAACATGACAACTTGTCGGCCATGGCAAGGATTCTAGTCATATACATTTTAGTTTAGTTCTTTTCTTGTTGATTTAAAACTTTAATTCTTATGATTATCAAGCTTATTATCAATTCAAAATATACATGAATGAAAATTAAGAATACCCAAGCAAGGAAGAAGCCGGATCTAGTAAGGAAGAGGAGAAAAAGATGGAAGTAGGCGTCTGGGATGAGAAAGACGCCCCCTCACAAAATATAAAATGAAAATGACTGCTAGGGTATGTGAAAACACCCCAACACCAGCATTTTATTTAACCCGGTAAATAATAAAATATATTAATTAACCAGGTAGGAATAACCGGGTAGAGAATATAATATAAAATATAATAATAATTCTCCAACCTTTGTCTACTCCTCTTGTACCTATTCCTTCAAGGTCTCTTTTAGATCGTTTAGAAGTTTCTCCTATAGCCATCATATAAGCAGTTTCTTTTGGGTCGTTTAATTCTTCAGGGAGTTTTTCTAATTCCAATAGAGGTATTTTCCCTTTATCTATATCGTCTACTAACTCTAAATTATATTTTTACTTTAATATGGATTCTATTTCGTCTGTTTTTAATTTCCCCATAGAATATATTTCTAAAATTATATTATCAAGTTGTTCTCTTATATTTATAGGGTTTATTCTAGTATTTAATAATTCTTGAGTTCTTAATTCAATTTCTTCATCATTAATACATACATTCTGACAATCCTATAGAAATTGATTCATAATCGTTTCCTTTTCATTCTCAGATTCTTCTGACTCACTAGAATAAGTGTACCAACCACCTTCCCCAAATTCTTCTAATTTTTTTGTATTTTCCATAGTTTCTATAGAATCTATAGGACACATTTCCATTTGTTTTTGTTGTTGTTGGTTTTTTCTTTTAATATCTTCCAATTTTTCTTTAATTTTTTCTATTTGAATTTCTTGCCATTCTATTGATTGTTTAGTTAAAGGTGTTTTTTCATGTGTTCTAAACCTATGAGTTCTGTTTACTAAAGCACTTTCATATTCTTCTTCATTTTCTTCTTTAGGTGTACTGGTGTATTCTGTGAATCTTATAGCATATTTTCCTTTATAATTTTCATAAATTAGACTTTTTGAAGGTCTAATTATTTTATCTTCTATTTGAGCATGTTTACTTAAGTCCCATTCTAAACCTGCTAATTCATTTCCATGTATTTGCATGGGATTTATCATTTCAACTCCTTTAGAGGCAAGCGATTGTATGATGCCATTTATATTTAATTTATAATAAGTTCCAGTATTATTAGTTAATCTTCCTAATACTGTTATACTAAGAGTTAAATTATCTCCGATATAATCTTCATATCCTTTAGTTTGAATTCCTATTTTTAGTTGTTTTAAATCTTTTATACTTTTCAGTAAATCAGGAGCGCAATATAATAAACTACTTTTTTCATTCATATCTACATCTTCTCCTACTATAATAGCACGTTTTATGTCAGTAGTCCAACATCCATCATATATTAGTACTAAGGTTTTAGTTCCTAGTCCTTGTCTGCTTAATCCTATTTTTGGACCTAAAAAGTTTATAAAGGTTTATCCTATTTCACTTTTCTTTCTTGATACTACTATTCTTGCTTCTTTTATATTACTAAAAACTTGTTCTAGATGCTTAATATGTTCTTTCATATTGTAAGATGCTACTAAAATATCATCTATATAAGTAATGCAAAAGGGAAAATTTTTAAATAAACTATCCATATATCATTGGAAAATAGCTAGTGCATTTTTTAATCCAAAAGACAAAACATTCAATTCAAATAATCCTTCAGGACACGTAAAGGCAGTCCATTTTCTATATTCTTCTTTCATTTTTATTTGGTTATATCCAATTTTTAAATAAAACTTATTGAATATCTTTTTATCCTGTATTAAATTTAATATACTATCTTTATGTGGTAAATTATATGCATCTTCATGGGCATTATCATTTAATCTTTTATAATTATACACTATTATAGCCTTTCCACTTGTTATTTCAACAAGATTTCTTACTATAAAAGTTGTCGATCTATGTGGGCTACTTGATCTTCTGATTAATTTTAAGTCTAACATTTCTTGTATTTGTTTGCTAAATTCTTCTATATCATCAGGGGTATACATTAAGTTGGCTGTTCTTATTACTAGATCAGAATTTTTGATATCTAGTCCAAACTCATGAGTACATGTGTTTTTTGATATATCTTCTCCTATAAGTCCTAATTTTTCTAGTTCCTCATTATTGGTATGTAAGTCGATCAAGACTCCCACATAGTAGTTTTAATGGATGCGGCCCTGTGTCGGATTGAGTCAATTCCTTGACCCCGGTTGGACTCGGTGCATGGTGGTCGAATCTGGGCTCAGGCCGACTAGGGCTGCCAAAAAGAGAAAATACAACATTTAAAATAATTATACGGACCTAGATAGTTCGTAAGTGAACCTGCAACTGTGACCAACGATCCTAATTTGAACAAGAACATAAAATTATATATAAGTATAATTTATATTCGTGTAGAAATACATGCAACTACATGACTAATATATATCATTATTAAAATTCGACAACATAAAACATGCAACATTCAACAATACTAAATATTAAATTATTCATGTGACATAATTATTTAAGTCCTACTTTACATTTTAAATCAATTATCTAAATCATAATTCACACTTCACTAATGATAAATTAATTATTAACTTATAAACAAGTATTCAAGTATTTAATCACTACTATTAGTATATTTTCCTTTGAGATGATAATTATTTAACTACGATCTTGACGATTTAATTTACGGTTGTAATCTTTAATCACTATTATTATTAATAGCAATTTAATTAATTAAATCATTCAATTAAATTATTTAAAATGATTTGTATTGTCCTAATTTAAAGATATTACAATACAATTATTTTAAATTATTCAACTCAATAAAGGTTCGAACCTTATTTATTTTCATTATGCTATTTAGGCTCTTTTTACACGATTATAGTTTAATAACCCATTTTCTACCTTATTAACTCGTTGTTAAAATAATCACTTTATTTACCTAGTATTAAATTTAATATGATAAAAGGAAAATATTTATTTTATTAATTACTTATAACCATCCGATTTAAATTAATCGTTTGTAGTACGCCGATTAATTATCGACCGTTTATCACTACCGTATTTTTATTACTTATGGTGATTTCGTACATTAATTTATTAGTTTAGAAACTTTAACCCATAACCCATTAGAATAATTATTTTTAAAGATTTATTACGAGTTAGTATTATTTTTAACTCAAGCTGCATCGAGTCAAGTTGTATTTATAATTTTGCCATCTCCTTTTCCCCCTTCTTCTTCTTCTTCTTCCCTAATGCCATTCTCTGCTCCCGACTCCAGCCACCCTCCATTCACGTTGTCGCCGACGCCGACGAACTCCTCCGGCTGACGTCGATCGTCGCAGTCTAGCCCCATCGTGTCGTCGTAGTGTCACCCTAGTCGACCCCGGCCGTCTTCCAGCTGCCGCGATGCCGGCATCGCCACGCCTGGCGACGCATTCGCGTCGTTGATTCTACTACCGGCGAGCGTTGCCGCCTTAATTGGGTTGTCACCTCAACACCCTCGACCCTCTAGCGATCTTCCCCGGCCAGATTGGAACCCATCGTCACCCAGGATGGCTAGATTTCTTCACCCATCACCGTTGCCTCTGTTTTGGCCATTTACTACCCCAGGCCAGCATCCATGGATACAAACATCAAAGCTGCCAACTTCAGCCACTGATTGATCTCTTGCACCTTTCTACAATGTTTATTCACCTGAGGCTCCTCTACCTCAGGACCGGCGTCTGACCAGACGAGATCGGCCAATGGAACGATCGCCGCAATGTTTCCCGGCGAGGAGGCCGCCCACTAGGGGCTGTGCTGGCAGTAGGACTATGGTTTTTCCTTGGTTTGCAATCATCCGCTGTAATGGATCCCTGGCGAAGCTTTGCCTGTGATTTCCCATCTTGCTGAACACGAGAACTTGTCGGCCATGCCAAGGATTCCAGTCTTATACAATTTAGTTTAGTTCTTTTCTTGTTGATTTAAAACTTTAATTCTTATAATTATTATCAAGATTATTATCAATTCAAAATATGCATGCATGAAAATCAAGAGTAGGGAGATAGGAAGAATACCCAAGCAAGGATGAAGCCGGCTCCGGTAAGGAAGAGGAGAAGAAGATGGGAGTAGGCATTTGAGATGAGAAAGACACCCCCTCACAAAATATAAAATGAAAATGATGGCTACGGTCTGTGAAAACACCTCAACACCAGCATTTAATTTAACCGGGTAAATAATAAAATATTTTAATCAATCTGGTAGGAACAACCAAGTAGAGAATATAATATAAATAATAATAATAATAATAATAATAATAATAATTCTCCAACGTTCGATCCTTCCCAGACTGAGTCAAATATATATATATATATATATATATATATATATATATATATATATTCACAGTCTTTACAATACATAGCCGAAGTTATTTATCTTTCTTCTTCACAAAAAGAATAGGGCTCCCAAGGGTGAAGTACTTTGTCGGATGAAACATACCTGCAACAACTCTTCTAGTTGACTCTCTAACTCTTTGAGTTCTGCTGGAGCCATGCAATATGGTGGTTTAGAAATTGGTGTTATTCCAGGTGCTAGGTCAATGGCGAACTCCACTGCCTGCTTAGGAGGTAACTCTGGAAGTTCGTCTGGGAATACATTAGGAAACTCTGCTTCCACGGGAATCATGGACAACTAGAAACTCTAGTACTTTCTTCTGGACAATGGGCTCTAGCAAATATTGTCCGTTGAAAGCTGCCACAAATTCTGCCCACATGATGGAAGAAATCTCATGTCGATGTAATGTGGTTTTTCCATGGATTTCCACTAGTAAGATGTTTCCTCTTGAAGCATGCATGTTGCCAACCTTACTTGATGGCAGTGGGTCACAAATAGAGCCCTAAATGCTTGGTAATGTCTATCCAGATCTCCCTCTTCATTGGATCGGTCCCTCCAATAAATACCTCAGCTCCATTCTTCCTGAACTTTTCCACAGTTTAACGGTCACTATCATCAACAATTGATGGCAACAGTTGTCAGTTTGCTAACCCTGCCTACCCTTGGGCACTCCCCTGACCACCGTCTAGGGTGATGTTCGGACCCACTGCTGAGTTTGAGGCTCCATTCCCTGCTACCACTCCTAGTAACTGCTAAACAATATTTTGAACCACAGAATTTGTATTTGCTGAATCGTGCACCAATCCCTATATGGCCATCAAGATCTGGGCCAATCCAGTCTTTGTGTTCGAATTTGACTAACTAGATTGGCTTGACAATCTACGAGTGCCTGCCATCTTAAACGTCGAGAATTTTGCCCAACATGGTTCATTTATTTGTTCTTTTTCAGTTATGACTTCGGTTTATTAGCGAATGAATTTTGTAATTAATAACATAAAACATTGGGAAAAGATAAGTATGGACTTTTCAACAAGGTAGTTGAGTCATAAAGTGTGAGCTAGTGGGAAACCGGGCTCTAATACCACCTGTAACGACCCACCCTAGCTGGCCCGGGTATTACTTAAAAAGTTAAATGTTGTAGATGTACTATCCATGAACATGAATCATAACACGGTAAATAAGTCAAGAAAATGTATAAATCATAAAAATAAATACATAAAAATAAAGTCCCACAGTCTTTGACCGTTTCCCATAGCCACATTTATAATGCATGAGAATAAAAAGAAGTCCAATTTATTATCAATTCACCAAACCTTAGGTTGGTAAAAGAACCACCAACCACCCTCTTAATCCTCAGTCCAAAGCTGCTCACCTACGGAGGCAATTCTGTGTTAGTGATAAAACCACTAAGCTGCATAATTAAATGGAACAAGTCAATATAATCCCTATTATCATTTCACAAGACTTTTAGTTGTTATGAGCCTATGCCGAGCTCTTAATATGCTGGGAGGGGTGGCCACCCCATCCAGCTCCAATCCCATGCATGTGCACACATGCTACGTGGCCCACGGCCTATAGTTACCGATATTTGCCATTGACTCACCCTCTCGGTATCACGAGTGCACAATGAGCCGTCTTACACCATTGCGCCCTGTCACCCCTTTCGGCATGGGGGTAGGTATTAAATCTTTCAAGGGGTGCTGCCCTACGTTGAATTGAGTCAACCCCGGTAGTGCTCGGTGCATGGTGGTCGGATATGAACTCAAGTTGATCAAGACTGCCACATAGTAATTTTAAAGGGTGCGGCACCGTGTTGGACTGAGTCAATTCCTTGACCCCGGTTGCACTCGGTGCATGGTGGTCGAATTTGGGCTCAGGCCGACACAGTTAATAACAACACAGTTAAATTGTGCCCTCACAGTTAATAACAACGCAAAATAATAGTAATATCACCTTACAAACAAAACAATAGGAAGAACACAATATGATTAGAATGGCAGCAGGAGAGAAAGTAAATAAGAAGAGGGTAGGGAAAGAGAAGTGCTCATTGGGTGCATCATTTCTCTTTGCCCAAGTTGTAAAATCCATGCCTTCACCTTATAATTTTACTCATCGTTTGATTGGGTTTGGCTTTTGGTCACACATTCTCATGCATACATCATATAGATTGTGTTAGATGTTGAGTTGGGTTCGTTTATAGGTCGAGTGGTTTGAGCTCTCGGATAGATTACTAGGACCTTGGAGACCAGGACTGTTAGGACTCACTTCTTATTTTACACTTATATGTTGGGTGGGTTGTTTTATAATGCAGGATGAGTTAAGTGGTGGTTTTATCACAACGCAGCTAATTTGGGTCATTTAGATGTTGTGTTTAACAACCCTTACAATTGAGATCCCTTGAGTTGTTTTGAAAACAAAAAGATCTAGAGTAAGTTCCCTACCAAAGCCTATTATTATAATATTATATTTTTAGATTTGAGAGTGGGGAGACATGTTAGAGATTGTTTCGGGTAAGTCCCACTTTGAGGGGTAAGTCCAGGGTGCGACTTGTTGAGGAACCCAATCGTTTCATTGCCAATGGGATCAATACAATGCTCTATTTGTTTTCTTGCTGCATCAATTTTCACCCATGTGTCTTTGAGCTTGTCAGAACCGGGGAGGTATAGGGATTAAGGGTACCATATTCTATGGCATATGTTGTGATTGTAGTGTACTTGGCTTGCCTTCAAAGCTCAGAGGTGTAAAACCCATGACTAGAGTCACAATTTTATATTCGAACCGGCTGCTTCGACCGCTAAATTCAATTGAGTCAATTTAAGGACATGCATACTAAGCCGAGTCGGTCATGTGTTATGAACCCCGAGGGTCATATGTACCCAAGTAGTAACATAGGATACTTTAGTTTAGTAGTAGGACCTAGAGCAGAGTGCCCAAGAGAAACTGTAAGCGACCTTTCACATAGTGAGGATGACATGTAGGTGTCAGTTAGCATACCTTGCCCTCGATATAGTTTTCCCAAATGTAGATTAGATTAGTACCCACTAGTACCCTAGATTACCTGGTATCTTACCCAATTAGGTCTTAGGAGTAGACTTAGGTTTTTCAATCAAGATAGTAATAGAGAGGCCATAACCAGAGAGAATGCATGACGACATTGACATGACAGGCATAGACAGCTTGAGATTAGAGAGGTGTAATAGATTCAATGGATAGTCACGAGATTGAAGCCTCTTTGATTTAAAATTTTGAGGACAAAATTTTTATAAGTGAAGGTTATAAAACCCGTGACCCGACCATGGTTTTATTGTCAAAACCGGTCTATTTTACCGCTATTTTTAGTCAAGTGAATTTTAGGACACACATACTGAGCCAAGGTCGGTAGCGTGTTATGAACCGTGAGGGTCATGTGTATCCAAGTATCTGATGATAACATTAGTAAGATAGCAGCAGAATGAGTTAATAAAATATATAAGGGTACACCCAGGTTTTGTTTATTAATTTTATTATTAGACTACAAAATCTGATTTAGGCCGTTCATCGCATTAGGACACGTTACTATTAATTATGTATGGGTTAATAAGCTTAGAGCATGTTATTCAATATAGAACTAGATTATTTTATTTATAGTATTTTATTATTTATTATTTTATATTTTTGGGATGTATTTCGTAACATTTACTCGAGTCGGGAGCAAGTCAAGTTTTCAATACTTAAATGCCCCCAACTGTAAAAACAATGATTTTTATTACAAGACTCGAACCTAAATATTATGAAATAAAAATAGATGAACCAATATGGTTGGTTATCAAGTCGACGGGTCATGGTTCGACTTAAGGTCACCTAGAAAATACCTATTCATGAATGGATGATGGGCTGTGAGAATTTAATGAAGGGGTCGTTGAACCTAGGAAATACCACTGGATGATGGGGTGTGAGAATTTAATGAAGGGGCTCGTTGAACCTAAAAAATACCAATGGATGATGGGGGTATGAGAATTTAATGGAGGGAATGGTTGAAGTGTATATATATGCAGGAAGAGGGAGTATTTCACCCCTCATCTCCGTCCCAGGTGACCTCCCCATTACTGTGTGAGTATTTCATCCCTCATCTTATTTGTTTCCATTAGGATTCTTGCATGCAAGGTTTGTTGAAGACGCCCTGCCAAGTTGCTAGATCTCCAGCGTCTTATGCATGGGGTTCTTGTCGATTGCTTAGTTGTTTTGTAAATGGACATGTTAATAATTAATTATCATTAGAATTGCTGAAAATTTAATAAGGAATGAAGACTAACATGAACTAATTACATCACTTAAAATTGATAGTATATTAGTCATGTAAGTTGCATGTAGGTTCATGCAAAATAAAATTATACTAATGTATAATTTTATGCCCTCATTCAGATTAGCGTTCACGGGTCACAGTTAGATGAAATCACAAGTCAGGTACGTATAATAGGTAGAACATCGTACTTTCCTTGTTGGTAGCCTAGGTCGGCCTGAGCCCAGATTCGACCACCATGCACCGAGTGCAACCGGGGTCAAAGAATTGACTCAGTCCGACACGGGTTCGTATTATGTGCGTAAATTGTGTAATGCATCGACATTGTTTTGGAGTAGTGATAGCCGCCCCATAAAAAGGCTATGGCCGGGTGAGCGAGGCACAACGATTCCTCCATCGCACTGGAGTGTACTGATATCTTCCCCATAAAAAGGCTACGGGCTGGGGTGTGTGAGGCACTGGCACTAGAATTGGTAGTGAGAGCTTACCCACAAATGGGGTGTAGCAATCACCTGAGTGCAGTGATAGCCTCCCCATAAAAAGGCTACGGCCGGGGTGTGTGAGGCACTGGCACCAGAATTGGCATCGAGAGCTTAGCCACAAACGGGGCGTAGCATTCACCTAAGTGCAGTGATAGCCTCCCCATAAAAAGGCTACGGTTGGGGTGTGTGAGGCACTGGCACTAGAATTGGTAGTGAGAGCTTCCCCACAAACGGGGCGTAGCAATCACCTGAGTGTAGTGATAGCTTCCCCACAAAAAGGCTACGGCCGGGGTGTGCGAGGCACTGGCACTGGAGACGGTAGTGGTAGCCTCCCACAAAAGGACTACGGCCGGGGTGTGCGGATCACAGCGGATACCTCCTCCGCATTGTTTTGGAGTATAGCGGAATCGCTCCACTGCATATTAAAATAAACATAAGTAAATAGTGGATTGTACTTGATTTGTTTTATCTATTATAATACTTAATGTTGAAATCACTAACGCGGAATTGCCTCGCAGGTGTGCAGATACGAAATTAGGTGATTGACAACCAGAGCATGGAGCAAAATAAATATGAGGACTCCATTTTTATTTATTTGAGAAATAAGTGTGGCTACCGGAAAACGGTCTAAGACTGTGGGATCTTTATATATGTTTTTGTTTAAAAAAAATGTTAGACATATTTGCTTAATTGTGAGTAACACCTGGCCAGCTAGGCCCACAATGTTGTGACAAATGGCCGGGTCATTACACCAACCACAGACTCTTTCCTCCTGACCCTCTCCTGATCACCCAACTCCATCCGACCCTTCACTTCGATTCTGCCGGCAACGACTGCCATTGGCTGCCACTGTCTTCCTCGACAACCTCACAACCCTTGTCACCACCCTCCCCACCCATCACCTCTTCTTTCTCCACCATCCCTCTCCCCCATTGCTCTTACCCGAGCCTACCGTGATCTTGTCGCTGGCACCGCTGATCATGGGTGCAACTTGCTGCGGCCGGTGATCGGCGTTGCCGCCAGCTGTCATGCACAGCTGTCATTTGTCCTCATCCCCTCCTCATGCCCTAGATCACTTCAATTGCACCAATCCCCTTCCCAATCGAAAACCCCTCTTTTGGTACCCTTCGCCAAGCCGCCAGCAACTAGTGCTGCAGCTGGCGATCGCCTCGTCGAGCTATTTCCGTCATTGACTCCCTGCTACCACCCTTGCGTAGACACTCCTTGCCTAGCTTAACACTCCACCTAGCTGATCCCTTTTATGACTTTTTCTTGCCGTGGCCAACCAGAATTTTTCCGCTGGACAGCAGCCGCTGGCCATGGTAACCCGAACATGAGGGCACCGACTCCACAAACCCAGCCCCCTCAGCCACTGTCACCTTGCTTTGGCAACAGTCCACGACTGAGATTGTTGTCGCCGTCGCTGAGTGACCAACAATTAGGTATACAATTTTATCCGATTTTATATAATAATGAAGTATTTTATGATCTTATTGTGAAGCAAATGGTGTGATCATAAATAAACATTCGTTTCAATTCAAATGCATGTTAACCGATGATAAAGGTGAATTAGAGTTAGACAATTAATCCATAAATTACATATATAGACTTTATGATCAAATTAGTATAATTGACTACTAAGCTAATTAGTGGAGTTAGGGTTAATATCTAATTGGATGAGGATACATTTCTTAGGCGTTGGAATTAAAATACATGATGTTAATGATTGAATTAAGATGAAAGTAGTAATTAAGTAGGACTTAATCATCAATTAGAATGGATTGTATGATTTGAATGTAACTGTCACATAATATCGGGCCATTGTTACTCATGAACATAGACAAAATTGTTGTTGTTTGTTTTGTATGGATTGATGTGGAGTGTAGCATTCATGCATTATACTGGGTGTTAGTATTTAGTCTTGTTGTGTAGGTTCGGAGTAGGAGCTCATCGCCTAAGCGCGAGAGCATGTTCGGAGCTTTTACCAAGTCCATTGAGGACTTGTTCCCCTTTTACGTTCTATTCCATTGTATGTTTGTTTTATTGCTTGAAGGGCAGGTCAAGTAGCATTTTATCAGATCCCACTTAACCCGGGCCATTTAATCAATCGATTTTCCAAATTAATAACCCTCGAAGATGAAATCCTTTGAGTTTGATTTCAAAAATAAGATTCACCACAATTTACCTTTGGGCATATTATATAAATCCCTTCACATACATATATATAGTTTTATTGTGTTTCAATGAGACGAGAGATGGGAAATTGACTTGCATGTACCATGAGTGGGTGCACGTGCCAGTCAAAGTGGGCTCTGGATTAATGAGAGGGCTCTTCTATTCCCGAGGGATCCTGACAACTCCCGTTTTGAGCCTGGAGAAACGTGAAGGTTTATGGGTACTGTTTAGGTACAACGTACATCTGGGTCTATAGCCGAGAGAGGCATCACACTAGCCAGTTTAGGATGCTATTGGGTCTATAGCCTAGTGGCTCCTTAGTGCCCTTATGTGTGTTCACGAGAAGTATATAAATATTTTTATTCAAAATGAGAGTCAGATCTCATTTGCCAGTTTGCTATGTAGTTATATTTTTGGACCAATAACACTTGTTACTAACGTTTCTTTTATATATATGTAGGTGAGGATTAAATACTGGATATACCGGAGGTGAAATGACCTACCTTTCACAGACACTACGCATGCTTGTGGACAAAATGTTTGCTTTAGCTGTTTTGATTGTCTTTGTTATTATGAAAATGAAATTCTTGTGATGAAATTGCCTGATATAAAAGATGATATGATGAAGATTATGGTAAATAGAAATGGTAGTGATAATATGATTTGAAATATATATTAGTGTACAGATTGAATGACAAAGGTGGAAATGAAAAATTGTTGGTGGGTCAAGAGCCAAAACGTAGAGAATATTTTGATGTGGCCTAATTAAATATTTATGTGGAAAATATGGTGCAATGGATGTATATGGATTTATTTATTTATATAGGTTGATTTGACAAGGTGGCCCCTAATTACACTTTTAGGGGAGATGCTTTCTGTTTTATTTCAGGAGTTTTTATTGATTTTTTTGGTAATTATTTTGGTATGTAAATTGGTTGTTATGTCATCCATGTAGTAGCATGTTAGGGTTCTGTGTATTCATCTATGCATAGCGATTAGTATCTTCCATCTTGAGATGCTGAGCGTGGATCCACTAGGGTTAGGTTTTGGTTAGCCGACTTAATCAGGAACCGTGACATTCTGGTTTGGTTCATGAGCGAGCTAGATTGAGGGTGTCATAGTTTGGTATCAAAGCCACTCTTGGTCGATGAAGATGGATGATACGGTTACATGTGATGTTTGTGCAAAGGCTGGTCCAAGTCAAGCTGGTAGGTATGTTTCCTTTTCTTGTCTTTGTTTGCTGGTTTTCCACTAGTGAGTTGCGTGAATGTGAAAAAAGAAAAAATATGGTTAGAAGTATGTAAAGCGCCACTGAGATCTTCAGTTGATGATTTGGATGGACCATTCCCAGGGACTAGCATGTATGTTGATAAGTAGCGAGGAAGACATGCCAGCTACAGGAATGCGACATCAGGGTAGCCAGACCATGACACTAGTGTAATCCCATTCAGGATTGAGCTAGTGACAAAGATCACAATTAGGTTCTTACCGTGAGCCATAAGATTGATCTTTGCCCCGAGAATAGGAAGTACCGCAAAGGTACTAATTAAGGCTTGCAATGCAGGTATTTGATTACAGACTGATCTTATGATGACGATGTCACCTCAGCTTAGAAGCGACATAGATAGGGACTTCGGTAGAATAGACCATGCTGAATAGATAGAGTGACACCAGTGTATGCTCATCTTGATTGATAGTTTTGTTTGAGAGTCTACTACAGTGGTAGTAGACATGTGAGTCAAGATTAGTGATACAAATTAGTACGGATGGCAGGCCACACAATTGAAGAACGGACGAGACACATGTCAAACCACATTATGAGTCCCCATAGGCTTGAGGGGAGATGGTGGTTCTTTGGGTCATTAAAAACCCCGCACATTTAGAAGTGCATGACTAGTATAGTATTAAGAAACACATTCATTTGCCTACTATAAGCTAATTAAATTAGAGCTACTTACGAGCTATCCTTGAGATTCCTCATTGATTGGCCACCTGTGGCATAGTAAATTATGGTGATTTTAGAGGCATATCTACAGACTTACCGATATGTTTGCTCCCTTAGTCTTCCACACACAAAGATCAAGTGTGCATGAGGGCCCCTTAGGTGCGGATGTGGTGTCATCTGAGGATTTCCACTCACCCTCCTGATATACTAGTCTTGCCATTAGTGCACCCAAAGGATTGAGATGAGCACACATTATTGACTAGAGCATGTGACATGGACTAGATGCAAATTTCATAGTACCACGCAGTGTATTCTCATACTCCTTGAGACACCCTATCCTAGCATGGGTGGGCTTACTACCTTGCCAGAGAGCTCCCATTAGTAGATAGTCATCGTACAATTAGCTACTAGAGTCATAGTACGCATTAGATTCATAGTAACTGTCATTTTTCCCTCAATAAACCTAGTGAGATACCCGACTTGGGATCAAATCATCATGGACACAGTGAGTGACTTAGTTCCTCATATAGGAGCTCCCGATAATGTGACTTAGTTGCCAATGTCGGTCATGTGTTATGAACCCCGAGGGTCATATATACTCAAGTATATTATGACAGATGATGTGTCATTTGAGGATTTCCACTCACCATCCTGATATACTAGTCCTACCATTAGCATACCCAAATCATTGAGATGTGCACACATTGACTAGAGCATGTGCCATAGACCAGATGCAAATTTCACAGTACCATGCAGTGTGTTCTCATACTCCTTGAGAGACACCCTATGTTGGCATGGGTGGGCTTACTACCTTGCCAAAGAGCTCCCATTAGTAGATAGTTGTTGTACAATTAGCTACCAGAGTCATAGTACGCAGTAGATTCATAGTAACTGTCCTTTTTCCCTCAGGAAATCGAGTGAGATACCTGACTTGGGATCAAGTTAGCATGGACCCAATGAGCGACTCAGTTCCTCATACAGGAGCTCCCGACAGTGTGACTTAGTTGCCGATGTCGGTCGTGTGTTATGAACCCCGAGGGTCATATGTACTCAAGTATATTATGATAACATCAGTAAGATACTAGCAGAATTAATTATTAGAATTTATGTGAGTACGCTTAAATTTTATTTATTTATTTTAGTATTAGGTTGTAGAATTAGAGTTAGGCCGTTAATCGTGTTAGGACACATTATTATTATTTATGGGTGGGTGGGTTAATAGGTTTAGAGCATGTTATTCAAGTTAGACTCAATTATTTTATTTTATCGTATTTTATTGTATATTTTTTGGGATGTGTTTTATAATATTAACTCGAGGAGGGAGCGAGTCAAGTTTTTATTATGAAAATGCCACCGACCAAGATCTCTTTCCCCTTGACCCTCTCCTAATCACCCGACGCCACCCGAACCTTCGCCTCGACTCCCTAGGGAACTGAGTCATAGTAACTGTCCTTGTTCCCTCAGGAAAATAAGTGAGATACCTGACTTGGGACCAAGTCAGCTTGGACTCAGTTCCACATACAGGAGCCCCCGAGAGTGTGACTTAGTTGCCGATAGTGAGCCGTACAGCCCCTTAGCCTATATAGTTTTTGCTTTGTACAGGAGCCATCTACTAGATGTCCTTACTTAGAACCATTCACCACCATGTAGTAGGAAAACCCATAGGATACCTTAGTTTAGTAGTAGGACCAGGAGCAGAGTGCCCAAAGAAACTATAGGCGACCTTTCACACAGATGAGGATGAGATTTAGGTAGGTGTTAGTTAGCATACCTTGCCCTCAATATAGTTTTCCCAGATGTAGATTAGATTAGTAACCCAGTAGTGCCATCTGACCTGATATCTTACCCAGTAGGTCTTAGGAGTAGACTTAGGTTTTTCAATCAAGACAGTACCGAACAGGCCATAACTAGAGAAAATGCATGACGACAATGACATGACAAGAGTAGACAGCTTGAGATTAGAGAGGTGCCATACAGACAAATTCAGTGGACAGTCACAAAATTGAAGCCTCCTTGATTTAAAATTTCGAGGACAAAAATTTTATAAGGGAAGGTTGTAAAACCCGTGACCCGATCATGGTTTTTTTGTCAAAACTGGTCTGTTCTACCGCTATTTTTAGTCAAATAAATTTCAATACACGCATATTGAGCCGAGGTCGATAGTGTGTTATGAACCACGAGGGTTAGTGTATCCAAGCATTGAGTATAACGTCAATAAGATAACAGCATAATGAGTTAACAGAATATATAAGAGTACACACATGTTTTGTTTATTTATTTTATTACTAGACCGTACAATTTGATTTAGGCTATTTATCGAATTAAGACATGTTATTATTATTTATGGGTGGGTTAATAGGTTTAGAGCACGTTATTTGAGGTAGAACTAGATTATTTTATTTATTGTGTTTTATTGCATTTTATTTTTTATTTTTCGGGATGCATTTCGTAATATTTACTTGAGCCAGGAGCAAATCAAGTTCTTATTCTGAAAATGGTCTCAACCACAATCTCTTTCCCCCTGACCCTCTCCCGATCACCAGCCCTAACCTTCGCCCCGATTCCACTGGCGATGACTGCCATCGACTACGGCCGTCCTCCTCAACCACCTCACCGCCCTCATCACCACCCTCCACACCCATCACCTCTTCTTTCTTCCCCATCCCTCTCCCCCATTGCTCTCACCCAAGCCGGCTGCGATCTTGTCACCGCCATCACCGGTCGTTGGCTTCGGCGACAACCTCCGGTCACCCTCACCCACAATCCCCTCAACGTTCCTGACACAATCTCAGCCCCATCGACCATGTGCATGGTGACATTGGAAACACAGCCACCGTTCCAACTTGCTGCCACCGGCTGTCACACATCACCACCGTCCTCCTCATCCCCTTCTCATACCCTAGATCACATCAATTGCACTAATCCCCTCCCCAATCGAAAACCCCGCTTTTGGTACCCTTTGCCCTAGCCAACCACATTTCTCTACGCTAGTGACTAGTGCCACCACCGGCGATCGCCTTGGCAAGCTATTTCCATCATTGACCTCCTGCTACCACCCTTGCCTAGACCCTTCTTACCTAGCTGACCATTCCACCTAGCCACCCCCCTTTTTTTGACTTTTTCTTTCCACGGTCATGTGGAATTTTTCTGCTGGACAGCAGCTACCGGCAATGGTAACCTGGTTGTGAGGGCACCAGCTCCACCAACTGTAAAGACCATGGAAATTTTTTTTTTAATATATTCGACTCGGGCAGGGAAGCATCGAACGTTAGAGAATTAATATTAATTATATTATATTCTCTACCCGGTTAAGTCTACACGGTTAAATATTTTATTCTTTACCCAGTTACCCGGTTAAAGGAATTAAATACGGGTGTTAGTGTGTTTCCACAAACCCTAGCCATCATTTCATTTATAAAGGACGTCCTCCACCCTAGCCTTCATTCGCATTCTCTTCTCCTCTTCATTACCGGCGTGTCTTCTCCCTTGCTTAGGTATTCCTATCTCCCTCTTCTTAATTTTCTTGCATGCATATTTTAATTTGATAATAAGTTTTATAATCATGAGGATTAAAAGTTTAAAATCAATAAGAAAACAAATATAATTTTAAACTTGAGAAATTGCAGACGAGTTTCCCCTGTTCGGCACGATGGGCAAGCACGGGCAAGCCTGGTCGGGAATCAGTGGCGACGACTCGTCCAACGTCGAAAGATGATCCAACTCTCTTCGTCAATCAGTATAGGGTTGATCTCACGGCTGTGGATGCCGGCCTAGGGTGGTGAATAGACAAAAACAGTAACGGCGGCAAAAACAAGGGCGACGGCGGTGGGGGAAGAAATCCGGTCGCCCTAGGTGGCGACGGGTTCCAATAGGGCCGGGGAACGTAGATAGGTTGTCGAGGGTGACGAGGCGACCACCCAATTGAGGCAGCGACGCTCGCCGGCAGTGGAATCGCCGCCGCAAGCGAGCCGCTAGGAGAGCGATGCGGGCGTTGCCACTGCTTGAAAACGGCCGGAGTTGGCCGCGGCCACACTGCCAGGGCATGGTAGGGCTGGTAGACGATGATTGACGGTGGCCGGAGATGGTCAGCGGCGGCGGTGGCTGGAGCGCGCCTGGAGTTGGGAACAGAGCTCGCCGGGGAAGAAGAAGAAGAAGGGCGGTGGCAATTCTGTAAATACTGGTTGACTCGATACCGACTCGAGTTAAAAATAATACAAACACGTAATAAATCTTTAAAAATAATTATTTTAACAAGTTATAGGGTAAAGTTACTAAACTAATTAGTTATTGGACGAAGTCGACATGGATATAAGTAATATAAAAAAACGCTAATGAGAAACTGTTGATAATTAATCGACGTAATAAAAGCGATTAAATTAAATCGGACGGTTATAAGTGATTAATAAATAAAGATGTTACCTTTACCATATTAAATTTAATATTAAGTAAATAAAGTGATTATTTTAATAACAAGTCAGTAATGTAGAAAATGTGTTATTAAATTATAGTCGGGGAGCATCACTCGCGTCGAACCTAAATAGCATAATGGAAATAAATTAAGTTTGAAACTTTATAAAGTCAAATAATTTAAAATAATTGTATTAATAATATTTATAAATTAAAATAATACAAACTAGTTTAAATAATTTAATTGAACAACTTAATTAATTAAATTGCTGTAAGTAATACTAGCGATTAAAAAAGATTATAACCGAAGGAAAATATACTAATAATAGTAATTAAATATTTGGGTATAAGTTGAAAATTATTTTATTATTTGTTAGGTGTTAATTATGATCTAGATTATTAATGTAAAGTAGGATTTAAATGATTATGTCACATGAATAGTTTAATATTTAATATTGTTGAAATTTAATAGTAATATATATTAGTCATTTAGTTGCATGCATTTCTACTAGAATAAAATTATACTTATGTATAATTTTATGTCCTCGTTCATATTAAGATCATTGGTCGTAGCTGCAAGTTCGAAATATCCAGGTCCGTATAATTATTTAAAATGTTGTATTTTCCCTTGTGGATAACCTGGTCAGCATGAGCCTAGATTCGACAACCATGCACTGAGTGCAACCGGGGTTAAGGAATTGACTCAGTCTGACACGGGCTATGCCCTTCATAATCAAATAATGGAAATGATGGACTGACCCATCAGCCAATAAATTGGCCATGGCGGATTGGACTCGCCAGCTAATTACGGACATGGTGGATTGGACCCACCCGTTGATAACGGACATGGTGGATTGGACTCGCCAGCCGGTAATGGACATGATGGACTGACCCATCAGCCAATAAATTAGACATGGCGGATTGGACTCGCCAGCCAATTACGGACATGGTGGATTGGACCCACCAGCCGATAACGGACATGGCAGATTGGACTTGCCAGCCGGTAATGGACATGATGGACTGACCCATCAGCCAATAAATTGGACATGGCGGATTGGACTCGCCAGCCAATTACGGACATGGTGGATTGGACCCACCAGCCGATAATGGACATGGCGGATTGGAATCGTCAACCGGTAATGGACATGATGGACTGACCCATCAGCCAATAAATTGGACATGGTAGATTGGACTCACCAGCCAATTACGGACATGGTTGACTAACCCATCAGCCAATAGATGGACATGGTGGACTGACCCATCAGCCAACTAATGGACATGGTGGATTGGACTCACCAGCCAATAACGGACATGGCGGATTGGACTCGCCAGCCGGTAATATACATGATGGACTGACCCATTACCCAATAGGTGGACATGGTGGACTGACCCATCAGCCAACTAATGCACATGGTGGACTGAACCATCAGCTAATAAATGGTCATGTTGGAATGGTCACAAGTGCCAATATTATAGATAATGATAGGGAGTTTATGGACTTGTTTTATTTAATTATACGGCTTAGTGGTTAATCACTAATGCTGAGTTGCCTCCGCAGGTTAGCAGTTGGACCGAAAGACTAAGAGACGATAGGGTGGTTTTTCTACCCAGGCAAGTGATGAACGGTTAATAAGCAGACTTCTCTTTTTACTTTTCTTGTTATAAATGTGGCTATGGAATACGGTCCAAGACTGTGGGATAATTACTTTATGCATTGTCATTTGAAAATAAGTTCTTTTGAGTTAGAAATGCTAGACTTATTTGCTTCATATTATTCATGTAACCTTTTAAGTAACAGCTGGTCCGGTTAGGATTGGTTGTTACAGGGTTGGGTTTTGTTAAATTTTGAGTAACACCCTGCCAGCAAGGCCCACAATATCGTGAAAAATGGCGGGTCGTTACACCAACCTAGCCCCCTCAGCCACCATCACCTTGCTTTGGCAACAGTCCACAACTGCGGCCGTTGTCGCCATTACTGAGTGACCAACAATTAGGTATAGAACTTCATCCAAATTTATTCGATAATGAGGTATTTTATGATCTTATTGTGATGCAAATGGTGTGATTGTAAATAGATGTTAGTTTAAATTCAAATGCATGTTAACAAATGACAATGGTGAATTAGGGTTAGACAATTAACTTGTAAATTACGTATATAGTTTTTATGATTAAATTAGTATTATTGAATACTAAGCTAATTATCGGAGTTAGGGTTAATATCTAACTAGATGAGGATTCTTTTCTTATACCTTTGAATTAGAATACATGATGTTAATAACTCCATTAAGATGTAGGTAGGTAATTTAATAGGTCTTAATCATCAACTAGAATGGGTTGTATGATTTGAATGTAACAGTCACATATTGTCGGACTCGTGATCGCATGGCCCTAGGTTGAGACATAGACGAAATTATTGTTGTTTGTTTTGTATGGATTGATGAAGAAGTATAGCATTCTTGCATTATAATAGGTGTTAATGTTTAGTCTTGTTATGTAGGTTCGGAGTAGGAGGTCACCGCCTAGACGCGAGAACACGCTCAGACCTTCTATTAGGTCCGTTTAGGACTCATTCCCTGTTTTACGTTCTATTTAATTGTATGCTTGTTTTATTGCTTGAAGGACAGACTAAGTGCCGATTTATCGGATCCCACTTAACCCGGGCCATTTAGTCAATCGGTTTTTTTAGATTAATAACCCTTGAAGACGAGATCCCTTGAGTTTGATTTCAAAAATAAGATCCACCCCAATTTGCCTTCGGGCATATTTTATAAATCCCTTCCCAAACCTATATATAGTTTTATAGTGTTTTACTGAGACAAGAGATTTGAAAGCCGACTCGCACGTACCATGAGTAGGTGCACATGCCAGTCAAAGCAGGCTCTGGATTAGTGAAAGGTTGTTCCATTCCTGAGGGATCCTGACAACACCCATTTTGAGTTCCTCACACCCGAATAAATGTAGAGGTTTACGGGTAATAGTACACGTCTGGGCTTGTGGTTTAAAGGGTTCAAAAGGCGACTGTCTGAGAGTACTCGGCTTTTGTGCTCAAGTCTAGGAGAATTACGAGAGTAAAGGAGAGGGTTTAAGATATACTTGTAGTCCCATGGGACCATAAAAATGAGAAAGTGTCGAGAGAGACATCAGACCAGTCAGTTAAGGATGCTAGCCCGGTGGCTCATTACTAGATACCCTTAGAAGTGTTAATGAGAACTATATAAATGTTTTTATTCAAAATGAGAGTCAGCTTAGATTTGCCAGTTTGTTATGTAGTTATATTTTTTAACCAATAATGCTTGTTACTTATGTTTTTTATATATGTGTAGGCGAAGATTAAATACTAGATATGCCGGCTTGGATAGAGATGTAGTGACCTACCTTGCACACACACACACTTGCTTGCTGAAAGAATCTTTGTTTTGGCTTTTGATTGTCTTGTTATGTTATTATAAAAATGAAATTCTTGTGATGAAATTGTCTGATATAAAAGATGAGATGATGAAGATTTTGATAAAGAGAAATGGATAGTGATAATTTGATCCGAAATATATATTAGTGTGCACATAGAATGATAAAGGTGGAAATTAAAAATTGCAGGTGGGTCGAGACCAGAAACGTAGAGAATATTTTGATATGGCCAAATTAAATATTTATGTGAAAATATAGTGCAATGGATGTATATGGATTTATGTATTCATACAGGTTGATTTGATAGGGTGGCCCCTTATTACACTTTTAGGGGAGTCTTTCTGTTTTATTTCAAGAATTTTTATTAATTTTTATCGTAATTATTTTGGTATGTAAACTGGTTGTTATGTCATCCACGTAGTAGCAGGTTAGGGTATCTTCCATCATCAGACATCGAGTGTGTATCCACTTGAGTTAGATTCAAGTTAACCGACTTAATCGGGACCAATGACATTCTGGTTTAGTTTGCGAGTGAGCTAGATTCGGGGTGTCACAAGAGGAGTGTGGTGCATGGTGGAATTCAAGAAGATAGGAGAGAGGGTGTTGTCCGATCAGTTGTGGGTCACACGCCGGTGTAGTTTCCTTCTTGTATTGTGTGAATCTTCTGTGGTATCTTATCCCCTCTATTTTATTTTTTATGAACTATTGAGTTTATACGCCAGTTTGATAAAATAATTTTTTTATTTTCAGACCAGTAACTTGTTACTGACGTGTTTTTTTATATTTATGCAGGTGGTGTGCCTTTGGTGTCACTGACGTGTTTCTTTTATATGCATGGGTTTGCTAGAGACTTCACACAGACGCATACTCCTCTCGCTCTGTTGTTGTGTTGTATTTTTATTCTTTCTTTTTTTTTATCAAACATTTTTACTTTTGACTATGTATATTGATGTAATAACCATATGTTTTGGAAACTTATATTTTAATTAATTTATAATATTTTAGATAAGATTTTTATTTCCTTTTTCTCCGCTTGCTGTGATTGTGGGTAGTATTCGTCTTCCTTCCAAGACGCCAAGTTGGTTTTGATCTTAGGGGTTTGTGGGTGTGGTTTTCCAACATAATTGGATTAAGAATAACCAAGCATGGATTTACACAATGGTGCCTTGGATTTCTTTGCTAACACTTTCCTTATTGTGGGTAGCTATGGGGGTTGGGTTTCTCTTTTCTCTACTTCTACCTCCTCATGAATAGATGGTGGTGCTGGTGTTGGTGCCGGGACTTGAGGTTTCTCTTATGTTGTCCTCATTCGAGTCGTTGTCTCTATTCTCTTAGCCTTGTCAATATTGTTGAGCTCAGATTTCCTCTTTTTCACTTGCTTGATTTTCCTTCTTCTCCTCTTGCTTCTTCTCTTGCATGGGTTGTTTCACCTTCTTCTTTTCTACTCTCTAGGGCTCTGAACAATTCCTTTACCTTATTCTTTGGTTGTTGTAGGCCTTGCCATTGTAACTTTCTTCTGTGCTTTTACTTTCTGAGCTGACTTTTCTTTCTCCTTTTCTGCCTGCTTTGATTGGTCTTGAGATCACTCTCTTTTTCAGCAATTGATATCTCAGGGTTGGTATTGACTTTCACTCCCCTTGTCGAATTTCTTGACCGTAATTTCCTCATATCCTACTTCTCTTTCTTTTCGGTCACTTTTTCTTTTCCTTTTTCTTCTTTTTGAGCAGATTGCAATGTGTTCCTTTTTTGGATATTTGCTTGGAGATTTTGTGAAAAATGAGATGATAGGAGGCTGCTTGTCTTCCCTTTCTTTGGGTAGAGGTGACAACCGGGATCTTTCATAGTCAGTGTCTTAGTTCTCCTCTTCCCTTTTACCTTAATGTCCAGTCTTGTTGGGTTGCCCTATTCAACAGTGCGTTGAACTTCCTTTGTTTCGTCTTGGCAAATTGAGTCGTTAGAGGCCAATAGGGAATCCATGGGTTGTGTCGTGACCTTTTTAGCAGCTTGCTACCTCTTTTAGAACATTCTGTCTCAACTATAACTTTCAGAAATTACTCCTCGAAATCACCACGAAGATAAATATAGTTAAAACTAAAAAATAAATTGGCCTTTTTATGCACTTTCATTAGGGATCAAAAAGGCTAAAATGCACAACACGACATGAGCAGGGTACGAAGCAAATAAATCACTCATATGCAACCTTATTTATACACATATAACATATCTCATGCATCTCATCAAGCTCTACACATAGATTAAACATGTTATTGAACAAGCATCTACACAAGTATTCTAGCCCAGATTTGAACAACATGCAAGGCAATCAACTATTCACAGCTATTATTGAGTATAAGAACAAGAAATTAGAAGTTGAACTTGAAGATTGAAGCTCATACCTCATCAATTGATTACTGATTTTGCAAAAGATTGAGGGTGGTAGGCTAGTAGCGGTGTCAAAGAAAAGTTAGGGTTAAAAGAAAACTTTAACTTTCACCTTAGCCTTTTCGTTTTTATCCTCAGCTTTTTCTGTTTCTTGAGTCGAGTTGTGTTGGGTCAGCTTTCTTGGCTTGGATTGGTTTGGACCTAAAAACAAAGCACTTTTTTTATATACTTGTGTTGCCTCCCAACAAAGGCTTGTTTTCAGTCCTTAACTTGACTAGCACCAATCCATGAGAGTGCTTCAGCTTGTGTCCATTGACCTTGAGTTGGTTCCCTTTCTTTCCATGTC